>JAECUM010047430.1:0-12359 GCA_016617855.1 Megalonaias nervosa
ATTTTGTGATTCTCTCTCTCTCTCTCTCTCTCTCTCTCTCTCTCTCTCTCTCTCTCTCTCTCTCTCTCATATAATTATAATTCACGCTGGAAAAAGCCGAGACACTTGTCCCTGGGGACGTGTGAGTTTCAAGAGTTACCCGTCATTGTCCTAACAGTACACGATTCATTTTGTCACTACACTGCTTATGCTTTTACTACAGAACCACAGGTACATGATGCAAGCTTGATACTGAAATGGATCAAAGCCATGAAAACAGTAAGTTCTAATACATGGATTTTTAGATAAACAGACAGTAAGAGACAAGGCTGTAACCCGAGAAATTACAGTCTTAGTGGTATTCGCCTTTAGAGTGAAAATATTACCCATGAACCAGATCACCCTTTTTTTCAAGATTCTGTAACTTTATTGATACAATGCCACTGCAAAGTAAAGACGCCAGCAGGTATTTATGTATGTACGTACTTCCTTTAGTCAAGAAAAATCTCATTAACTTGCATTTGAAAGAAGAATACCAACATTCTCAATTTCCACGAAGTTTCTACTAAATGAAATCCATTTCGGCCAAGCCTCCATTCTGGAGAGTAACTCACGGTGCCATTAAAATGAAGATGCTGAGTGACCAAAACAATTGGAAAATATTTTGGTCATTGCCCTAATTACATTGAGACCAGTCGGCTGTTGCCTCGATTTTCTCTGCTTTATAAATAGATTACCACAGCATGGATGGTGTGGAAACTGGTGGAATTCGTTTAAAATAATTATTGCAAATGTAAGTTGGCAACATTTTTCTTGCTTACAGAAACATATACCGGCATCTTTCCTTAACATGACAATGTATCAATTAAGATTCAGTCTTGAAAATGCCAGCGACCTGGCACAAATGTAGTATTGCCTTATCAGATGAAAACATTTTAACATTCTCTTTCTCCTAGCGACTAAGAGTTCTGACTCCTGCAGATTTGTCATAGCCTTATTATCACTCTGTTGTCTTGAACTAAGCGAAAACCAGTTTTAAAAAATTGAACAAATAATTTATATCCCTAGAATACAAACTGAAAATTTAAAAAAGAACGTACAATACTGTGAATTAAATCCTAAATAGTACTAAACGTTCTGTCACAAGTTCAAATGTATAGAGTATTTTGAATGAATTCCAGTGGTGTTCTGAAGGAATTTCAATCTTGAAAGATCGGATGTACCAATAGCCTGGAATAGTGTGGATGTGACAAGAGTCTTGATGTATCACAAAGATATAATCCAAAATGTCTCCAAATTAATTCATAATAATCCCAAATACACTGTATAGTAATTTAGTCCCAAAGATTTCTTGAGCACTTTGTAATTATTTTGAATATTTTAAATAAATCCTCTCAAATTAAAACTGAACAAAAATAAAAACCTGATTCCACTTTGGATGTTAAGATAGGAATGAGCAATTATAAAATGAACAACCATAATATAAAAACCTAAGACACAATCAGAGGACCAGTACCAGTATAAGGATCACTTTAATGGAAATATCCATCAAGTTGTAGACAAAATTCGTTTCTAGAATCTTCTATGGTTAGAATCGGTGCTGTATTTAGCACTCATAACCAGGTAAACATGTTTAACTACAAATAATAATAATCTTAATATATAATCTACCATAATAGAAAAAATTAGTTATGTAATATATTGCTTAAAAAAGGCATTAGTCAGGTAGATTGAAACTCCTACCATCTATAATGGACACAGGTCAATCACACAATACAAATTAATTATACATAACACCTCCCCTCATAAAAAAGAAAGATGTATGCAATAAAGCTTTCATATTCTTTATCATATTAGTCAAATATACATATGAAACCATAATAATTCAAATTACATTGGTAGATGTCTTATGAATGACACAAAATTGACATAAAACAATATTGTAATGCTATACACGTGAACGTGCAACTGCGATTAGATTAGATTATCTTTACCATTGATGTGCCTAATGTCAATGTTATATTCCTGTGACATCAAACTCCACCCTAATCTCTGATTTACTTTTTATTTTGTTAATGAAAGTAAGGGGGTTGTGATCACTGAATACTAATATCGGAGAAGGAACTGAACCAATATACAGTTCACCATAATAAATCTTCCGTATTAAGCATCAATTTCTTTAGACTGCGCTCAAAAACTTAAAATCGTATTTCCTTATATAAACAGGCAATACGTTTCTTTATTCATTAAACATTAGAAAAGTTCTGTTTATCAAAAGACGCCGATTGCCTATTTAAACTCCAGTTTCTCTGACTGACGTTGTTATGGGCCTAACAACTAAACTTATTATCATTTCCTTGTTTGAAACTTGCAAATGAAAGCTGCGAGACCCTGAATGGTGTTAGCATAGCTTTCATACTCTGAGATACAGAACTAAAATTTGGATCACAAATAGAAACTTTAAATTTCTACAACTCTGATACAATATGTGGCCTAGTGTTTCTCACTCCTTATACTACATTCTCGACATGGATGTCGACCAATGAATTTACAAACAGTCGCATTAACCGGGGAAAAATTGCATTGTCAACTTTCTGTTTCCCACTAGTGGGGGCTGACTGCAATGGGTGACTAGGTCAAGCACTAGAATATCGAGTCATGTCTCCACTTTGAAATCTGGTTATGGTATAGGACTCACGGTTCTCATAATAAGGAAGAATGAGAGCCAGTCACGAAATGGGTGAAAATAAATCGAGTATATATGTGTTTGGCAGGTCAGGATTGGTTGATAATGAAAGTAAGATTTTAGTGAAAGCAATCTTTTGAGAGCTTATCCTAGTTGTAAAGGAACCCACAGAAACATTGTTTTATTAATAGAATTTCAGTCCCTTTACAGACACAAGTTTCGTAAACTCATTACTGAAACTAGCACCTGACTTTTTGATGCAGAATTGAGAGCACATGTTTAAAACTCACGTACATCCAGAAAATGCCACCTCTCTTTTGGTTTCCTCAATACCTCAGCTGTCACCAAGATTGTTTCATTACTGATAAATAGAGCCTTAATCATGAGCATTCAGAAATTTCAAGTCTTTGAATTTTAAATATCATGTTGTGTGCATAGGTTAACTTTGGGAACTGAATTAGTACCGAGAGTCTTATATTTTCGTACTATAACAGAGATCTGCGCAATGTCAGATATAGGACACTGCTAGAGCTAAGATCCATTCAGACTGCCGTGTGGAGAGAGAGAGAGAGAGAGAGAGAGAGAGAGAGAGAGAGAGAGAGAGAGAGAGAGAGAGTACTTTTAATCTTAGTCATCAGTTTGTTTTTATTTATTTTATTCTGCACAAGTCGATATCTGGAAACAGAAGCCCATCACTTTTGGCATGTTCTACAATTCTGTTTGTGTGTGCGTGCATGTGTGCGAAATTACACTATAATCTATAAAAGCAGAATTACATAACACTTATACATGCGCCGACCTATACAATACAAAATATACTTGACGTAGCAAATTCTAAACTGGATCTGTCAGTTCTTGGCTTGCATTTTGAGTGTGTAGGTAAGCTTATTTATGGCTCATTTCATTCTAGGGCTGTGTACTTCATGGCATAATGTTCCACTTTCCTGCCGTAATTTACTCAGAGATTTTACAGGGGCCTGCTAGAACGACGTGAACCGGACAAGTGTATGGCAAGCCGTTGTGGACACAAAGCTGTATTTTCTCATAAATAAGAACGTGATTTTCAAACAATTGTTCATTTTAATGTATTTAATTATTTTCTAATATGGATCATGGTCGCAAGAAACGGGCTAAAATCTGCAACGCTCTTAAGTCAACTGAGGCTGCTTGTGATTAAATTTTCTCGTCGCTAATGAATATCCATAAACCTGATTAACCAATAACTGCAACCCGGAGTGAAATTTTCACTGAAAGTTGATCCAACAATAGCTATAATTCTGACTGTATTAGCCAATCACATTTTCTCATCCAAACAGTGTCACTTATGGATCGATAAAAGGGCACCTTTGTTAATGTGTAAGTTCATTGTGTTGTTGCCATAGTTTGGTTAATTCGTACATATTCATGAGAAACGAGAAAATCTTGTAGAGCAGGGCTACTCAAATGGCGGACAGCGGTCCACACTCCAGACCGCCAGGCCTTTCCTTGTGGACCGCGCAAAAGAAATAAAAACTGAAATTTCCGCAACCAAAAACTGAAATTTTCCGTAACCAATAAAGACCCATCTCGCCTAATTATTAAGGCCTGTACGTTGTGGTACCGGAAATCTGTCTATCGACCATATGCACTTCCGGCAAATAATTGTTCGTGAATTTATAGCGTGGCGTGGTTGGATTGAATTTTGAAAGCTTTTAAGTAACACTGCGGATAAGAACAATTTTATTATAGTTTTCATTTGAACTCTACAATGGCAAATCCAAACAAGCGACGAAAATTCGATTGCGAAAATCGTACTTTTCACGAATCATGGACAGAGGACTATCTGTTTATCTTGCCGGCACGGACCGATGCGCGACCCATTTGCTTGATTTGTCACAACACGGTTGCTGTGATAAAGAGTGGAAACATTAAAAGACATTACGAAAGTAAGCACGCGGATTTTGATTCTAAATACCCTCCACGATCTAGTCTTCGTTTGGATAAAGTGAACGCACTCAAAGCAGGTCTTGAGAGCAGCATGGCGATGATGAAAAAGACCACAACAGTTCAGCAAAAAGCATCAGAGGCTTCGCTTCGTGTAATATGGACTTTGGGAGACGAAAGAAGCCATTCGCTGATGCAGAAGTTGTGAAAGAGTGCATGATAGAGGCGGCTTCGACGCTATTTGACGATAAAAAAATTATTGAAGCGATTGCAGGAATCCCTCTTTCTGACAGCACCGCAAGCCGTCGCGTTGAAGACCTTGCAGAAAACGTGTACCAGCAGCTACTTCAAGATCTCAAAAGGGCACAAGTTTTTGCATTGGCATGTGATGAGTCTACAGATGGCACTGATATTTCACAATTATGTGTTTACGTTCGCTATTTCAATGGGAAGGATTTCTCTGAAGATCTGCTGACAATGCTTCCTTTAACTAAACAGTCCAGAGGTGAGGATTTTTTCAATGTTTGAGCAAATTCTTGAAGGAAACTGGCCTACAGGTTTCTAAACTAGTGGCATTAACAACAGATGGAGCTCCTGCCATGACAGGAAAAAGCAAGGGATTGGCAGCACGTATGAAAGAGATTCAACCAAAACTGCTATCTTATCACTGTGTCATTCATCAGTCAGTTTTATGTTCCAAGTTTAACGCTGAATTTGCAAATGTAATGAATATGGTGATGAAGATGATTAATTTCATACGATGTAATTCCGCACTCCAGCATCGCCTTTTTCGAGCGTTCCTTGAAGAGACTTCGTCTGATTATAATGATCTTCTTGTCCATAACGATGTTCGTTGGCTGAGTAAGGGTAAAGCTATTGCAAGATTCTGGAACCTCCGTAATGAAGTCACTGAATTTCTTCAATCAACAACATCTAGCAAAGCGGCTGAGTTTATGTCATTCTTGAGTAATTCGAATCAGATGGCAATTATTGCTTTCCTGGTTGATATCACTGGATATTTAAATGATTTAAATCTATGCTTGCAAGGAAGAGACAAGACAGTCATACATCTTGCCTCAAAATGTCGTGCTTTTGAAGCACAATTGGGTTTATTTGCGGAAGACTTGGCCAATGACCAATTGCTGCATTTCCCAACAACAAAAAGTATAAATCCATCACGTCACCTGTTAGGAACTGCAACAACGTTTGTGCAGCAACTTCAACATGAATTTGAAGAGCGTTTTCAGGAATTCAAAGGTCTTGAGGGCATTTTCCAGTTTGTTATCAGCCGATTTACAGTTCCTGCTGCTGGTGACTGGACAGCAACAGCTGAAGCTAAGTTTTCTGTCTCACAGGCAGCCCTTCAGCTTGAAACTACAGACCTTCAGGCTGAAGACACCCTAAGACTGAAGTTTCAAAATGTGGATATTACCGATTTCTGGTCCACGTTTGTCCGTGACTCTCAGTATCCAAAAACCAGACAACTTGTTATTGCTGTTCTGACGATGTTTGGATCAACATACACGTGCGAATCAACCATCTCCACAATGAACATAATTAAATCAAAGTACAGAAATTCTCTCACAGATGAGCACCTGCATATGGCGCTACGAATTGCACAGACTTCATACTCTCCGGATTACAAAAACATTCTGAAGCTGAAAAGCCGGTTTCATTGCTCTCACTAAGGTACCAATGAGTATGAGTTTGATTTTCGTCTTCCAGCCATATTAAAATGATAAAAAGTTATGTTATCTTGTCTAAAAAAATTAAATATATATCTTATTAATTTTCATTTCACGCTGTAGGTGTAGAACTTAAGTTAAAATTATATTTATATATTAAATTTACATTAAAGCACAGAATAACTCTTAAAACACGTTTTCGTAAGTGCTTACTTACACTTACGAAAACGTGACTGTATGTTGAAAAATGTCTTTGAAGTTTAAACAAATGGACCGTAACATTCGGACCCCGAACTTAACCCATTCAAAAATTATGGACCGCCACAAAAAGTATTTGAGTAGCCCTGTTGTAGAGGATCTTCGTCCTTGGCTTGCGACGCTGAATATGGATATCGTCATGAAAACTGGTGTTCACAATTGTAATCAACACAGATGCATGCCGATCGGAGCGACATACATGTAGTGCTCTAAATAATTATTTTCCTTTTTTGTCATTTCCATGTGGCACAGTTTTCTACGGACCGTTACATTCATGGTCACGAAACTTGACGTGTGAATTAACGTTAGCACTCATAAAAAGCAAATGGAGGTTGTAATGACTTACCTTTCTTGCTAAGCAGCGAAGCAGGCGATGTATAGCATTGAAACAAAATTTCCTGCTAGTTCATTCTTAGTACAGACATGACGATTATTTTGATTAATTATAAGCGTGAAAGAAGAGAAACATGTTCAATTTGAGTTGATTTTATGGATGGGAAACACAGTAACTGTTTTATGCAGTTGAACTCATTCATGTGTGTTCATGGTACTTTTCTAAAGTACCAATGGTATTACAGACAGAGCATCCTTCTTAGTGGATTGGTCAACTGGTTATTCAATAACGATACCGACGTATTAAGGGAGAAATAATTGTACGCGAGCTTCGACGAGTCTTGCCATCGGTATGTGGCACTGATTTTCTAATATTTGAACAAGGAACATTTTCTAACATTAGATAATGTTTGGGTTTTTGTCTTTCTAATTTTACTAAATTATTTTCTACAAAATATGTTAGTGATTTTCGAACATAAGAAATCGTCATATTTTATAGAAAATGTGAATTTTCTGATAGTAGAAAAATAGAATAATCTTCTAATATTCAAATATGACTTTTTTCAAATTTTAGAAAATAAACGATTGTTCTCCACAAGAGTTTGCTATTTAAGAGACAGTTTACAACAGTGGGAGCAATGTCGCCGAACTGAGGATGCACATTTAAAGCGAGATGGGCTCCATAGGAGGCAAAGTCACTGGTGTGAAGACGCAAGATCAAAGGGAAGGTAGGCTCCATATTTTCAGCAGTTTGGGCAATTTCGCCAGAGTGACAAGGCACGTTTAAAGGGAAGATAGGCACTATAATTTCAGTACTGGAGAGGGAGCAATGCCTCCGGAGTGAAGAGGCAAGATTAAAGGGAAGATAGGCTAAAAGTTTAGTACTGGGGAGCAATGTGGCCGGAGTGAAGACGATACATTTAAAGAGAAGAATGGCTCCATCCTTACAGCACTGGGGGAGGGGGAAGGCAATGTCGCCGGTGTGAAGACAGCACAGAAGACCATGTCGTTAAAGTGAAAGGATGTGTTTTAAGAGAAGACAAGCCTCCTTAATTTCAGCACTGGATGCAATATCGCCGGTGTGAGGACACCACTGGTGGCAATGTCGCTGCCAGTAAAGTACAATACGGGATGGACTTTGTTAGAGCGCATACGAAAGGAAAAATGTTGGGTTCAGCAGCTAAAACGGCACATAAAATTTGTCCTAAACCTAAACCTGAGGGTAGGGCAAGCGTGGTACAGAAAATGTTTTTTTTGGGGGGAGGGGTAGCGCCGACCAAGTGTCGAATCTTGTCTGCCACAAAAAGCGTCATTTTGGAGGTGCAAATTTGTTTAACCCCGACTGGCAGAAAATAAAGATTCCAACCCCAAAGCCTTTTAAACAGTAGACTCTTGGAATCGACGAAAATAAGCATAATCGACGAATTCTGGGAGAATGCGAGGATGTGGGTCATTTCCTACTTTATTTAAAATTGGGATATGCACGATATGAAGTTAAATGCATTTGCAACATGCAAAAGGAAAAGAATACTGGTTTATCTATTTCCTTCTTCCATGTACTGTGGCTGAAATTTCTTAGAATGTGGTATTCGGGAAACAAAGTGGTGTCTACAGTAGACAGGCGATCGAAGCGACTGCTTTCATGTGCTCGAGACACGAAATTTAATAAGTCCAAAGTATACTAACTTCAGCAGTTGTTAAAATTGAGAAAATTTGCTGAGTAGTTAATACACCATTCTACAAGTGTGCAATAGATGAATAACACAAATAAAAAAAAAAAAACCTAAAAAAGTATCAATTAGTTTTATCTCACAAGATGGATGGGGAGGGTCCAGTGTGTCTGCCTCCCACCCATCCCTTTTATAAAAAAGAAAAACGTGCACACAAAAAATGTACAGTCACTTGTCACATGAAATTTGACCATCGTTTTATTCTTGCGTACATTTTCTGTGTATTATACATGCTTTGAGTAAATAGACACATAGGCTTTTGCTTTGGTGCGCTTTCGAGGAACGTCAGTGCCCTTTTGAAATTTTGTAAAACCCTAAGCCCACAACACTGACCTGATCCGGCCCTGGAGATGCACATCTAAAATAATTCTAAGCCGCACACACTATGACTCAAACATCATCCATCAATCATGTACCGAAATGAAAGGAATTGAAAGAAGTCATTTTACCAATACGTAAGTTATATAGATTATTTTTAATAGCAAAGTTTATAAGTGAGAAAAATCTGGGAAATTCGTTTACTTTCAAAACTATACCCTGTGCAAAGTAAGTAACTGTAGAGCGGAGCCCAATATAACCATATAAGCGTCGATAAAATAATCACTCCTCCACCCCCACCCCCACCTCCATATTCCATCCTGGAAAAAGGAACCAATGTGTAGCATACTCACCACAGATGACTGCAAAATCTCTTTTATGATCGCATTTGTTCTGGTCAATTTCTGGTTCAACAACGTCACACCAACGTGTCTGCAGGCATGTGACATTTATGTTCCAAAAGAGGTCTTTTCCTGCTCCGAAATAACCATTCCCAGCAGCCACTCCGCCGACGTAACCAAGACTACGGCATATGTACGCCGCTTCTCCGTGACCCAAGTCGTCGCATATGGTTCCCCAGCGACCCTTGTAGTAAATCTCTACTCTCCCCTCTCTGTCTGTCTTTCCGTCAACCAGAGCGATGTATGGTTCTGGAAGGAAAACAGTTTTGAATATTTTGCTCTTCAAAAACATTAAATATCAGCTGGAGAACATGTGTTCCTTGAAATTGAGCTAAATAAAATGTAATTGTGTAAATGAATGTTGTGCAAAGTTGTTTCTAGTTTGTTGGATTATAATAGACATGATTATGGGCGTCCGCAAGCGGGGGAGTAACTGCCCCCTCCTCCACCCAGGATGTTTTAAATATCCATTGTGCAGTATAAAGCTTTTTGGCTTTGCACTCTCCACTTCACAACGGTTTGCCCACCCCCACCCAACTCCCTGGAAAAATTCCTGCTAGACTTTGAGTGGCATTCTAAAAGAAAGTATTCATAAAAGTCAGAATTGTATTGCAAAATGAATATTATATCGAGGATGCAATTTAATTTTTGTCTGGGTTTTCATCGGTCAATACAGTCGGCTGTGTGTAATACAGATTACTTAAAAGGAAGAAATTTCGTTAGGGTTCTTTAGATCGATTTGCATCGGTTTGGACTTCTTTGAAGGAGGCAGGAGATCCTCGTCGCATTTCATTGTTTCACTTTTAAGACTTTTTCACGTGTAAACAACAAGACGGAACATGAAAAAGGTTTTTCGTTATATAGTTATGCACTTATTATCTATAAAGTATAGTGGGGTAGTTCGACATTCTCACAGACACAAGAGCATATAGTAGATAAAAAGTACCATGCTTTGACGTTTTATACCCCCACCCACCCCAGCCTAAGACGCTAAGCGTAAAACAGTGGTTATTATTTCCGTATAATGTAAGCACTCTTCTATGAAAGAATATAACGATCATAATGATAGTATGACACCACCAATGGTAACATGATGTTCAAACAGGTATCTTCAGTTTTTACATTCGGTGTGTATTTTTTATTATAATAAGTCCATGCGAAAAGATACAAAAAGCATTATCCGTCGAATTTCTTTCTACAACAAAGAGTTCAACGACCTGCAGCCAGATTTATACAGACATATAATTCATACAACCCTTTGACGCTCAAATTGAAATGGGTGTTACTGTTCGCGGATTGATATAAATGTGATGCAAAGATGACACTTTTTAGCAGCTATTTACGGCAGAAAAAGAAATGCCTGCAAGATATCGGTTTAGGCACCGAAATTTGGTCAAAGGAACAAATCATATTCTGAGTAAAACATTTTTGGACTGAATTTTCAATTTTTAATTATTGCAGTTTCATAGTCCATATTGTGTGAAATGTAATACGCTTATGACCATGTTCTTCTTAAATATTTTGAATCGCTTCTCTCGTAACTTAGAATGGTTCATTGCCGTTTTTATCAGCAAGGTCGTGTACATTCAAGATAATTATACATATATTTGATTTGTGAAGAACGAGACCATTTCTGACTACCTTCTGAATTTAGCACTTAATGATCATCAATGCTTAATTGAGTGTAACAGATTTTTGCGCGGATTACTCAAACATGCATATGGCTGTATAGAGCAAATATTGACACATCGTGAAATCACATGGCTTATTATCGGAGAGATCCTGGAGAAAGTAGAAAAATAAACAGCAACAACATCAAAACAAACATAGACTAATTATGTTTCTTAAGAGCGCAATGGTAATACTCGCTTTGTATCACTATAGTATCGGGTTCGATCCTCAATACCGGAACCCGAAAAGGGTTGCTGGTCGCCCATGCAAGGTTGGCGGTTTCCTCTACGTTCCTCGGTTTTCTCCACGTTGTACTGACTTTTTCTTCACCAGTGGGCAGTCTCGAGTGTACACAAACGCTTTCCAGATGGCTCCTGCTCTTATTCTATCCAAGTAAACGTACCAGTGTACATAACACGATTCAACAGTACCATATTAACCAGCAGAACCACAAAGGTAAACATGTGTTCTCCATTAACTCGCCATGTGTTAGAGAGGTTAAATGATGTAGAGAAAGATTATCCGGACTATTGGTTATTTTCTTACGAAAAGTAGGCCAATGAGGTGATTCTTCTCATTCTTAGGTAATTATTCTATTTTCCTTCGTTAAGGTTATTGTACATCAGTTCTTTGAAAAATTCCAATTACACAAATATGTAAGCATCTACCTAACAGGAATCTCAAAAGAACTTCAGACTGAAGCAACAGTGGAGAGAATCCAAGAAAAATTTAAATTAAAAATCAACGAGTTCAAAATGGTGGCGTACATTAATACCGGTAAGTAAACCCAGGAGCAAGAATAATGGAAATACCAAAAGAACAAACAACAAAACTAAAAACATGTTCATATATCCAAGATTTTGTAATAAAATCATGTGACCGAGGATGCATTTAAAATAGGAAATACAGCAAGGGATAGGTCCCGAGTAACTGCATCCCGTTAGGGGATAAAAGCTAGAGCACCAATCGCATCAAATGAAAACCAAGAAGAAGCTAAAATAACTTGAGAAGGAAAAATCAGTACAGAGTCAATGGGGGGAATCAAAAATACACAGCAAGAAAATCAGGCACCAAATAAACGAAAACAATAGAAGAGGAGAAACACCACAATAGACGGGAAAAGCCCCAAGCAGGAGAACTGTTACAAATATCAGAGTGATCCAAATCCATGAGAAGGGAAAAAAAAAACCAACAGTAAAATGACCAATCGAGGGAGCAAAAAAATAAAAACACAGCAAGAAACCCATGCAGTAAAAACAATAACGAATCAAATTAAGAACAATAAAGAAGAAACACCACAACTGACGGAAAAATCACCTGGTGGAATTTTAGCCAGAACTACCAGGAGTGAGACACCCCGAAATAAAAACGCACG
>JAECUM010047431.1:0-20931 GCA_016617855.1 Megalonaias nervosa
CAATTTCATCAGTTTTAGATCATCAACACTAGTTTTATCATTTAGTGGATATATACCATAAACAACTGCAGTCACAGGAAACGCTCATTCATAATATGGTTTGTCAATACCAGTCAACGCTCCTGGTTTGGAATTTTTATTCAACATGACAATATTATTTCCAGTGTGTCCTGACTGTGTCAGGCGGACATGGTCATGTTTGTCATGAATAATCCAAGTGCCGTCGTCTGTCTGCACAATATATTTTATTAGAATAAAATATCTTTGATTGTCGAGATAGTTAATAATCTTCCATCCTCGCTGGTCATTCATTCTAGTATCAACAGCACTCGTGATTCTGAATGTTGACCACACATGGGCCGCGCCATCTTCGCGAAATTCCTTCTTAGCTTCACGGATACGATCAGTTATATCCTTATTTGTTAAAGCGAGATCTTGTATCGGAAAACTAAATTTAGATTCCTGCAGTTTGTCAAGATCAAATCTGGCTTTAGAGGGCATAATTACAGAAAATCTCTCAAACTCCTCCATATTATAATTAAAGCAAATATATATTTAAATTGAAATATGTATATATATATATATATATATATATATATATATATATATATATATATAATATGATTCAAACAAAGAATAACTACAGGTGGCTGATGATAGATTATACAGCTTGTAACAAAGCCTGCGTAAATGAATTCTGTGGATATCACATGCAAAGTATTCTAGGACCAAAACCGTGTTTATGATGTAGTGTTGGGGTTAGAGGAGAAACTCAGTTGTTTGTACAATGCGGTGGTAAAAAATACAGAGATGAAACGATATTATGATAAAAAAAAAAATAGTGCCGATGGAGTTGAATCTCCCATAAAAACTACCGAAGATTATCTTGCCAGATTTTCAAAATAATGATTTAGACTAATAATATTATTATACAAATGGAACAAAATGAATTTGTGAAACATCCCATCATTTAAAATTACGAGGCATCTCGAGATGGTGTAATTAGACACTGTCGATCAAAATACCCAGTAGGTGCTGTTGATAATACTGGTTATCTTAGATTTAATGCTGGGAAAAAAGATATTTATCACACAGATTCATGTACGCGAGTTTTCTTGGAGTCGTCGAAGATGGACTTGTAATCGATCATTTTGATCGGAATCCAAAAAATAATTATTTCTTTAATTTACGAGCTATTACACGAAGTCAGAATTCTGCATGTGGAAATACTGGGAGGTGTAAGAAATTTGGAAAGCGAGCAGTTAAATCCGTGAACGTGGAGACAGGCGAAGAAATAATATTTTCATCAATGAATGCAGCTGCCAAACATTTCTGCATTCACCCACATTTGGTAAAACGTGTTGCAGATAAAATATACAAATCAGCATTTTCGAAGAAATTTGAACCAAAAATCACGTTTCAGTATGCACAATAAAGGATAACTCTGTCTCTCCGCTAGAGTTATCCCGATTTATAATAATATTTTTCAACAGTCATGTCCAAAATAATATGATATGTATATTAGGACAATTCTGCCCATCAATCTTACAAGGGGAGGGAAAATTATTAAATATTTATATATAAAAATATCACAATGAAGACTTTGATACTGACCAATGATGATTTTAACTCGAAGAAATTTCGGATGAGTGATGTTCCAGCACAATATTGTAAACTTACAATCGAAACAATGGAGGATAGTTCAAAAAAGATAAAAATTATTGATAAATTTTATCATGGATTTTCACAAAAAAATACAGTCTATTAAATCCCCTTCCCGAGATGAATTAGCTCGAAGACGATTACAGGATAAATTTGCCAGACTGCAGAAAGCATAAAATAATTAGTATTATGAAGGGTGATTCAGAAATATTTTTATTTTTACACCGCAAATTATGAAGGAAGATAACCCTGTCTTCGAACAAGAGTAATCAACCAGTTTTCTCCCTTGTTATTGCGTAATGTTACACAGCAATAAATTCGACATCGATAGAACCATCCGAATGAATAAATAACTCTTCTATCGTCGGTGAGGTAAGTATACAATCATTATATAATTAGAAATTCTCCTCGCTCTCGAAATTGTATGCCATCTCTAATGAATTCATGCAATAACAGAAGATGAGAGACTTGCATGTACAGTTTATTCATGTATGTGATACTACTGTAATACATATCATTTCAGGTACAAGTATTACAATATGTATTGTGATAGAATTGGCGGCCATGCCTAGCTCTACCGTTTAAGATGAAAAGAATAGAATTTAAACAACCTGTTATTGTTAACCAGATCAAATGCATAATATGTATCATCTGGGATCATGATAAACATAATCAAATATGCCAATGGTCCCGAGTGGGGTGCCAAGGCATTTTTGTGTATTTCTGTTTTAGGCTCCTAAATTTAGTAATCAAATTTATATGATTTTTTATGGAAAGAGGTTATAATGAACAATAAAGGCCATATGAGTTGGTAACGTACATTAATATTACAAACTTGCATGGTATGTCAATGCTATGTGTATGCAAAGGCATATCAGAGTTTGTTTGTAAATTTAGTTGTTGGTACCCACCACTCTCATAAACTCTCAGATTTGCCTAAGGTACAAAAATGTTGGGGACCACTGAAATACATAAATCCTGATGAACATAATCAGTTATATATTTATAATCGTTAACAATTCAAGGTTGAATATTTGCGATGATGGTTCACATAACCAAATGCTCATAAAGAACAGGGAATCAAAAGTGTATAACATAATAATGTCTAAACCAAGTGCAATGTACCAGAGATTAAATCAATTTCAACTTGCATGGACTCATCAGATAACCTGTCTGCATCAGCTTCAGAATTAGCTATTCTTTAAGCCAGATTTTTCAACTGCCTCCATAGGATTTTTTACCAGTTGTTATATCCCATTCAATCTATATATAAAGCAAAAACAATTATTAAGTTTATAAAGTTTGGACTAATAGAATCTACGGTGGGGTTTACACCGAGAGAAGGAAATCCCAGTGAGGGATTATATTATTTTTCCCCCTGTGAGGCTTTTCCAAGTGGGAGACAAATAATGTAACCCCGCAACTGGGATTTCCTTGTTTTGGTGCAAACCCCAACGTAGATTATGTTTCTCATCCAATATTTTCCTTTAAAGTTAAAAGAGCTCTTCATTTTTGCAATATAGTTTAGCAGATTCAACATATACTGTATTCATCACTCACTATTATTTCTCCACATTTATCTGCAGGTCATTCGGTCTTGTAATGTTTTATGAAAATCAGAATAATCATATCAATAGAATCCAACTACATTTACTCTTATACACCCTCTCCTACAAACAGCAACAACAGTTATAATTATTAGGAAAGGCAAGTATATCCATGAGGTCTAAAGCTACGTAAAAATGTTGTTTTGGTATGGTGCATTAATACAAATATGTTAGTGTGGGCTGTGGTGTGCGTGTGATCTGTCTATCCGATGTACACAATTTTTACCCATGAGAAAATAAAAACATTAAATGTTGATAATATTGAGATATTATCACATTTAATAGATAGATGTTACACAAAATTTAAAATAATTAATATTTTATACAATGAAACAACCTCCATCAAACCAAGCAAACGACAACAATGGCTGCATCCCTTGATAACGTAGTTCCTAGTGCATGGACACTATGACCGAGATGACCTGACTGAGATGAATGGACTGAGATATAAAAAGCAAATAAAGCAAGTTTTCTTTGTCGCATGCCATGATAAATGAAGAGTACAAGTTTTATGAGATACATATATAATTCTTGACCAACAAATTACAAACTATTGGTATGTGTAGTCAGATATCACCAAAGTCCATTTTAATCTCTGATGAAAACGTGACAGATTATAGGTTCTCAACTTTAACTCTTAAACAGAACGGGGGAATAATGGGAAATTGTCGTCCCTTTTATTATATATTCAAAAACTATACGACCCCCTTAATCAATACAAGTTTCGGGACTGGTTTATCAATTGCAAGAAGATAATTTGATTTTAAAGAAAATTCAGTTGTTGTTTATTAGAGGTGCAACGATTCATCGATATATCGATGCATTGATACTTTCTCTGGAACGATACACACATCGATACAAGGGAAGGAGAGTCGATACAAAACGATACTTACCGTATATAAGTTATTTTAGTCTTCAGCAGTTATGAATAATTATTATTAGTTTGCCTTCCTATTATTCAAATACAGAATTCATCTGAAACAGCATTTGCAGTCCTAGGTCCTCATTTATATTAGTAAAAACGAAAACGACTATTGAGAATACTCGCTCGCCGTCTGCAACTTCAAAGTGACGTGGTTCGCAATCTGGCCCCACCCCCAATTCCATGCTAATTATCTTAACCCAGCAGCATGTTCAGCATAAAGGATACATTCGAAACGTGTTTCACGTGCAGAAAGAATATAATGAAGTACTTTACTCATCATTTAATAACCAAATTTACATGAAGTTTCTACACTGAATTTGATCTTGTCTACTTTGGACGATTTGAAAGCTACACTATCGGTATCCACACGGTGAAATATTTTACGTTTAAAACTTATTGGTGGTTACTGCTTGTTCGGGTCGAGGTTAAATAATAACTACAAATTAGCAATCAGTGTAGCTTATTCCCTGCATGACAGACAGGATGTACTAGCAAAGCAACAGAGAAACTTTGTTATAAAAGCATTGATATATAAAGTACTTAAACAGAAATGCTGTCAGGGCGTGTGATTTACATGAATCGTGCAAACTATGGACCAATTAGCACACTTGGAGAACAGTGATGCGCGAGAACTCCCTCAAATTAGCTGAAAGTCCCGCTGATGAAAATGTGCTCGACGAAGTATACCATTTTTATTTAACCATTCTTGTCGAGACATCTGTTTTTGGGGTATCTTTTTACACATCTGGGGTCTTAAAGCATGACTAACAAGGTTGTTTAACTACATTTGATTGGCACAATGTGCCCTGGAATAAGCGTTATGACGTAGTTTGAACCCTTCATGAAGGAAATTTTGCAAATGTGTGTATAAAGCTAGCTATGTATATGCCCTTTCAGAAGGAAACACAGAAAAATATTCATACACAGATAATGAACAGAGTATGCTCAGACATAATTAACAGAATAACACTTATACAACTAGAGATGACATCTCTTAAAGATTTTGATTTCAGTAGACCTCTAAAGAAGTGGAGTATTGAAGTGTTAGGTAAATATTGAACCATGACTGTTTCCTCTCCCGCCCCCTCCCTACCCCCATTTACTACTCTCCCCTTTCGGTAACAAAAGGCAAAGTCCCACTTAAGATAAAATCCTGGCAACATCTCGCCTTAAATTTGATATGGGAAACAAATTTTGGAATTACTCCTTTTATGCAGAAATATTTAACCGGTGAATGAATGTGCTGATGGAATAAATAAAATTAGCACAGAATTAGAAAGGGGGCAGATTTAAAACAGCTGAAGTTTATCACCCGTGTAAAATATTTACAAAATTATGGAATAGGACTGGGTGTTGTCGGTAGGTTTCCTTCTTCACTGATAAATACAAGTACCTGTGGCCACAGCAGTCTTTTGCATATGCAGGAAGTACAATGTGATTTGCCCGGATTTGTTTTAGACGAGATTTTATTTGCACGCAGAAATTGCTTTATTATCGCATCGTAATGTCTTCCAAGTTTAAGTTAGACATGAAATTGGTAATAAGATGTTTTCAAAGCATTCATGCAGTGCAAAACAACGGGCCTGGTGGCTAAAGTGAGTTAAATGGAGCCACCATTAAATAGCCTAAAACGCTGAATAAAATTAGCTGACAACCAACAAGTAGTCTGTTTTGAAGGTACTTTTGTTTTCTTGCTATTGAGAATTGCGCATAAATATGTGATAACTATATCTATGTCTGTAATCTGCAAACTGGAAATACAACTAGTATGTCAACATACATAAAGGGGCACAACTTATCTTTCAAAGATGGAAAGGCCATCAAGTGTATTGATATGTTTCGTATCGCAGGCTGTGTATCGTGAATAGTATCGATACGCGGCACAGTTGTATCGTTTCACCCCTATTGTTTATACAGCAATTATAAATTTGAAGGGTGTTTGTCAAAATTTAAATCAACCCTTTTGTAAATGTGTTTAAATGATAGATGTTTAACCAAATCGTCTGAAGGAGTTTAGTTTGTTTGAAAAATTTTGTTTGGGTTTTCATTGGCACAGATAAATTCAGAGTTAAACTGTTTTCGTTTATGAAAAGATTCTAATACTTAGCATTCATTTTTTTTCCTGCTGTGATAGGAAATTATTACATTGTATAACAAGCATATACTGCTATAGAATTCTTTAGAATTAAAGGTTTGAAAGGAAACAAAACTAATTTATGTTCATTACTTTGTTTCCACTGTTATGTATATTTATTTAATTGTTTGTCTGTTAGTTTTAAATATTTTTTAAAATTCATTACATGTTATTGTAAAGTAACATTGTTTGCTCAACATGACCTTGTCCAAAAGTGAGTTCATTTCTGCTTGACTTAATTGGCATTTTGAATTTTTTTTATTTATTTCATTTATGTAAACAGCAAATAATAACTTCATTATTCTCTATGTGTATGAGCTTATTATCAGAATTATTATTTAGGTAACAAGAAATAGTAAATATATTGATCAGGGTCGGGATTTTGGAGATTCCTAAATGAATTTGTAGGTTATTTTGCTGTAAATAAACAAGGCTCATGAGATCATTCTAGAAGGTTATTTTCCATTAGGTAATGGTTGTTTTTAGAAAATGCTAATTATGACCTGAGGCCAAGCAGAAAACTTTATTATCTTGTGACTGTGAGGATTTTACCGGTCGTGCTTTAACATCTAGGACTTTAAGTTGTATTATGTTGTGACCAGTTTGAGCTGAATTTTATTTTATTCAAATTATTGAATTCAAGTGATTATTTTCTCTGGAAATAATGAAGTACTCTGACAAACTTCTTGGATAAACACATTCATTAAAATTTATACTGAATTCAAGCCTTGAATAATATTTCTGGGATTCAACAAGAGACTGTTGACACAGCAGCACTTCGCAGGCCATAACAGACACGTCATCGACTTCAATTTTGGATCTCTCCGAGACTTGAACTGAGCTCTATTCAGGACTTTTTGTTACTAGAACTTGTGTCTTTAATATTTGGATTATTTTTGGATTTAATTCGAAATACCATAAGTTCGTTTTACTCATTTTTCACTTTGCATTCTGGGGAAATAAATTATTTGTTAAATTTTACAAAGCTTGTTGTCTACATCCTTTTCTGTTACTTATTTTAAGAGCGCAGACACGTAACACCACATAGCATCATAATGGCGGTCAGCAAGGTAAAGTTAGAATTTTTATTATGTACATTGAAATGAATTTACATGCCAGTTTATAGGAATATAGTGAAACTTTTTGTGTGATACGTTTTGTGGTTTTGTACATGGCCATCTTTGCTGACTTATATGTTTTGGAGTGTCTTGAAAGAGAAATATCTTTAGATTTAGAAAATGCATGTTTTATAATCCAAAATGTACTTTAATTCTATTCAGTAACGGTCATATGTAAACCTTTGAAAAAATTAATTTCATCCTGGAAAACCTCTGGAAATGGGTTGGAAATTTATCTTTAGGAAAGCGTGGGAACCATGTTTGTGACTGCTGCTTTTACAATTGACCAGTGAAGGTAAAATCTGATATTTAGATTTGATCAATTTTTCCATGACTGTTCTAGAAATGTAATAAATAATAAGCTATTATTTTTTTAAAATGCAGCAGGGGTAACATTTATGTACTTTTCCTTTTGCAGTAACATTATAACTGTTGAAACTGTTCTTTCCTTGTAGATATTCTGCTGTCCTGGGCGTCCTGTGAAATTCACTAAGGAAGACTTTATTTTGAACCTTACTGTTGCAGGCATGTTCCTCAGAAAGAAAACGGAGATCACGTGCATGTCTCTGGACCCATTTATGCCAAAATCTGAAATAACTGTTTAAAATTAGCCCAATTGCTTCTTCTTGGCAACATAAATGCATTACAATTTATTGTCTTATATATTTGGTGTTTTATTGGTTGCACTTTTGAGTAAAGGTACACCAGTATTGTTTTTTCCTAAAGTACTAATCAGTTCTTTGTTTCCACCATATAAACATTTTTGAATAGAATGTGAATTATTTATTTTTGTAACAATACAGTATAAATGTATTCTCTCTCTGTCTCTCTCTGTGTCTCTCTCTCTGTGTCTCTCTCTCTCTCTCTCTCTCTCTCTCTCTCTCTCTCTATATATATATATATATATATATGTGTGTGTGTGTGTGTGTGTGTGTGTGAGTGTTTACATAAAAATGTGAACTAAATAATTACTACACAAGTATTGTTTTTTCCTAAAGTACTAATCAGAACTTTGTTTCCTCCATGTAAACTATTTTGAATAGAATGTGAATTATTAATTTTGAAACAATACAGTATGAATGTATTCTCTCTGTCTCTCTCTATCTATCTTTCTATCTCTCTATCTATCTATCTATCTATCTATCTATCTATCTATATATATATATATATATATATATATATATATATATATATATATATATATATATATATATATATATTTGTGTTTACATAAAAATGTGAACTAAATAATTATTTTGGGTCCTTGGGTTATGGCTGTCATCACCAGTTTTGAATGAAGAAAACTTCTACAACTTCATTGGTTTCTTTTTTTTTTTTTACTGAAAATCTTACTTAACTAATTCAGTTGTACATTTTTAAAATTAATTTGTAAGACCTGTGCTGTTTTGCAAGCACAATTCACTTTCTTTCTCTGTCTATAGCAATCCAAACTGTATTTGCATTTATTGGATGAAAATTTCAGAATGACACCATAATAACCATACACTGTTGAAGATCACAGCAAATACTTATGTATGCTAAGCAACTGCAATGCTCAGGAATTCCAGCAGCTTACTGCAGAATTGATATCAAAGAGGCAGCTTCTGGGTGAAAACTGGACAGCAGATGACAGTATAGAAGTTATATCTTCCATATCCAATTCTTTACTGCGGGAAACCTCATTACATCCTCCAGATAGTAACAACACAACTGTAAAAGAAAATTTGATTTGTCAGATGTTAGCATTGCAAAAACTGTGTTTACAACCAATTTAGAACAACCCAGAAAACCATTTGCATTGAACATGACATTATCACTCAATTTATAGAGTGCCATTTCATGGATTCAAAGAACAAGCAGCTTCAACTGTTTGAGGATGCTGCTATCAATATATCTGCTTTTTCAGATTGTACTGAGGGAGTTTTTATATTTACCTTACTTAAAATTACAGTGACAGCAGCAAAGTACCTATTTATTATATATGAAATGATAATTGGAAGTTGCTCTGTGGATTTTCAGTTAATCCAATTATTGTAATATGGCATTTTTTAGACTTTGATAATCATGTTTAGAGTGTACATTAAAATACCTTCCTCATTATCCAATATTTGAATTTGTATTTGTACACATATTAGGATCCCTTGCAGAAGTTACGATGTTAACCAAAAATTTCTGGATTTAGATAAGATTTTTTGTAATTGTGCTAATATCTTTCTTATGTGTATAGTGAATAAGTTTTCACGTTTTTAACGCTTTAGTCATATTTAAGAGTGGAATACTATTGTCAGTTTAATGACAATAGCATCACATTTCTTTGCCCATTTGATAGTTTTATTAATATTTTTTTTATATTTATTTTCTTTGTTATTGTTCCCCATACACAGGTAGCAGTGGGTCTGGGATCCATCGCACGACTACTTCACAGTTCATTATAACTTGAACATTACCATACAGGGAATAGTGGTTAACACTAGTACATAGTATTATATTGTACGGTTATTCTAAATTCAATATAGAATTTAATATTGGCTGAGAGAGAGAGAGAGAGAGAGAGAGAGAGAGAGAGAGAGAGAGAGAGAGAGAACAGGGACAGGAAATTTTGTTAAGATTAAGGTGGCCAGTAAATTAAAAAGTTTACTTGTCTGTATAAAAGACCCACTTGTCCTTATTTTCATAATTAGAACAAATAGTGGTAGACAGCACTGTTAAAATGTTTACTTTTATTAAGCTGCACCATATAAATGCATGTAATATAGATCTGTGACATCTAAACTGTACTGGATATTTCAGTTTTCTCTTAATTTTGGACTCTTATGGTCAGGCTCTACAACTCTAACAGCAGTGCATTCCTGGTCTCTAACTGCTGAATCAGTACTTGTGTCTGAAAGGATGGATATGAATTTAGCTCTAGATGTTATATCGTCAACATTTTTCAGTAGGACATCAGATATATTGTTTGTGAAATCTGTACATGGAGTTCATACGATCAGTTCCAAGTTCAACTTCATTCTTGATTTGTACCTCATAAAAAAGTTCATAGTCTGCAAAAGATTTTTTCAGCTTTGTTATGGCATATGCTGTGTTAAACAGATTTAGTTTCGAACACATTGTATTTAATTATCACTCTGTCTGAATCATCCACAACATCTTTCAGATTTGACCTTTTCATTATCAAATTTTAATTTGAAATGTATTATGCTTTGCACTTTTGGTTTCTTAATGGTGCATCTTTCCTTGTGATGACCTGTCCTACAAACAATCCACTGGTTTTTGTTAGCATGAGGGTCGTATCTTACATATATTCAAAGTTGCGATTGTTCAGTCTTTGTTGGCATCGTTCCACGGAAACTTCTGCAGCCTTCTTTGTTTATCATATTTCCTGTCATAGTCAAGTTTAGTTTTACCCGGTTTTATTGGTTTTTCATTCATCTTTTCTTCATCTGGTCCAAGCTTTATAAGAAAACAATCGATCCAGATGCAATCCAGGGAAAATTCATCATAGTCGCACATCATGGTTTCAAGGAATCCATCGACTGGTTCAAACCAGCAGTTTCCTCGGGGGAAGCCCTATCCTCTAGTCAATGAAATTTGTTCTGATATAGCCATCAAAGGATATTGCCTAAACCAGTAGTGTGTGCTTCCATTGGTTGTATCCATAGAAGCTGCGGCTGGTTTCAGTCCCTAATCGATAAATTTCAGCATTTCAGTAAATACACAACACAGCGGTATGGTACCCGCTAAGTATGAATGATGTTTTGTAAACATCGCTCAGACAAAATGGGAAATCCTGTCTTTTACAGGCTAGAATTTACTTGTCCACAGACAAGTAACCATGCAAAAGTTGCTCATCCATAAGAATTTCCAACTTGGACAACATGAACTATGGATTTATGCACCCCTGGAGAGAGAGAGAGAGAGAGAGAGAGAGAGAGAGAGAGAGAGAGAGAGAGAGAGAGAGAAACAAAAAAGAAAGTATATTTATTGTAATAGTAATAGTTTTATTAATTTGTATATATGTGATAATTGTAACATGTAGCATTCTATTAATATTTTCAAATACATGTTTTTTGATGAAGATTAATAATATATATTCCTAGTCAGAAAATATTTACAAAACTTATATACACTTCGTGTCTTGTCTTCAGTTATTTTCCTGATTGACACAAAAAAATTTGTATAGTAATAAACAGAAATCTTAGGAGTCTTTGATGTATAAATTTGATAGCTGTTCGAATTCAGAATACTTCTGTATATTGGACAGTTTGTTTTCCTTTTTTTTTTTTTCTTCTACCAGTACTAATACTAGAGTGCCTGCAAGTCAACTCCAGCTGGACAGGGCGACATGTTAATAATTAATTAGTGGTTTTCACTACTCAGCTCCTTAAACTGCAGGTAGAGGGCATAGTATTTCCCCCTTCCTTTAATTAATGTATATAGTCATTAATTCTTTCGTTTACTCCATACTTTTATGTACATTGCAGTCCATTCAATACATGGGTCTTACTTTTTCTCTGTTGTGATATGATGTCCATTTGTGAAATTGACCAGAGCTACTACCCCTTAGAATACTGACCTACTGATGTATCTTTTTCATATTATCAGTTATTTTCTATTTTATTGGGTTTAAATGAAAGGCATCAGACATCTTCATGAGATGAACTTTTTAAATACTATTTTTTTTCAATATTTGTATTTGAACGGATATGTTGATATATCCATTGCTATTAAAATGTGAATGTTTTGAAAATACTTTTATGCTATTCTTGTGGCTGGGAATACATAATAAATGACTATTGTTTGTTTCTTTCTTTCACTTTCTCACTCTGTCTCTTGGTCTGTCTCTCTCAGCATGTATCTCTCTCTCTCTCTCATTTGCTCTGTCTCTCTTGCTAGATCTCTCCCTCCCTCTCACTCATTGTCTCTGCCACTCGCTCTCTCACTGTCTCTTGCTATTTCTGTCTTTCTCACTCTCACTTTTTCTCTCGCTTTCTCTCTCTTGCTCTCTTTTGCTTGATCTCTCATTCTGTCTCACTTGCTGTCTCACTCGCTCTCTTGCTTACTCTCGTGCTGTCTCTGTCTTTCGTGCTGTCTCGCTCGCTCGCTCTCTTTGTCACTCACTCTCTATCGCTCGCACTCTGTCTCTCTCTAACTCTCGCGCACTATTGTTCGCTCTTTCTCTCGCTTTCTATCTTGCTATCTCTCTCGCTCAGTCTCTAGCTTGCTCAGTCTCGCTGTCTCTCTCGTGTCCTCTCTCTCTCTCTCTCTCTCTCTCTCTCTCTCTCTTCTGCTAACTACACTTTGGGAGCCTGTGTACTGTATGTTGTGTCCTGTTCATTGTAGTATATGTGCACACTGGTTTTTGTGTTTTATCCGTATAACCCAGAAAAACACTTATTAATTGACACCAACTCCCCACCGATTGCGTTGTACCTAGTTAAATATCAGTTCACGCCTTCCAAGTGATAGGGTACGTATACAAACACTGCAAGCACGTACGTTAAGAAACAGTGACTATTGTTCTCCGATCTGTATTCATATCATTGATTAGCGACTGCAAATCCCCTTCGTCACTTTTCTAGCAGCATGGCGACAAATAACAGTTTTTAAATCAACAAACAGACGGGTAATCCCAGTTCTAAAAGTACTGTTTGACAAGTCAAGTGTTTCCAAATTAAATTTCAAAATGGCCAGGACAAAGCAGACCGAGGAGAAGTGTACAGTACAATAGATAGATAAGTACTACACACACATTTTTGCAATTTTTGTATGTTGTGTATTTTTGCTTGTTTTCCTTTTTTGTTGTTCTTTGCATTAATAATTTTTTGTGCATTTATTAGGAATTTTCTAAATTTTCACTTTATTGCTTAGCTGTCAATCTGTTTTTTGAACAGGAAAAAAAAACTGAGTACTGAAGTATCTTTGAATATATTAGTGTTTCACCCGTGTTATTTGGCAGTCGTGTGGATTTTATATCTACCCGATTACGAAAATACAAGGCTAGGAAGTATATAATGCTGGTCTGAGACCTGCTGATTGAAAATCACTTTCAAGGTGAAATCTACTCATACAGCAAGCTCAAAACATGGCTCAGGCACAGGTAGAGGGAATAAATAGAGTTAGACACACTGGCACCAAACTAAACACATACTTTATGGCCAAGGTAGAGGGACAAAAGCTGATTGCTTTTCACCCTAAAGGATGTCAGACATTAGACTTCGGGGATGCGCAAAACTGCTCCAGACAGTCAGACATCCTAATAGCTCTGAGAGTACAGGGGATAGATATCGACGGAATAGATGGACTGCAAAATGGAGCGAGAAATAAATTTATCCTTTACCCCAAAGAGTATGAAACTCCCATCCTAAAACAGAAATTTATTGAGGTGAAAGGTATCAGAGCAAAAGTAGAAGAAGCAGCAGAGAGGCTGGACAGACCAAAATGCCGTATGGAAAATTAAAATCCCGCTTTTTAAATACGCGATTCCTACAATAACTAAAAAATAAGGTCAATAACGCGAAACCAACGCCTCTAACTGGAGAGATTTTCTTTAATTGGGTTAGTTCATTTTGTTACTAACCGTTGAATTCACATTTTTTAACCTCGTACACGTTTTATTTACTTGTAAGGCTTTAAATTTCCGTCAGAGATTTTTGCTCGTCCAGCCTCTCTGCTGCTATAATTTTTCAGTAAATTATGTAACGGGGATAAATTCTTTAAACTAAATAATTATTTAGTTATAATTTTTAATGTTTACGGAAGTTATATACTTTAAACTAAAATGTCAAAGGGTTTTAAATTAACGGCGGAACAAGAAAATAATATAAGAAACGATTATGAAATGATGTCAACGTTGCATGTACAGGCCAAATACGGCATTGGATTTCAACGTCTTATGAGAATAGTAGAAAATAGAAATACACAAATAAAAGTTAGATATTTAGACGATAACGCCGTTGAACCTGAAACGCCTAGTATTCCAGTAAAAGAATAATACACAAAAAGAGATATTATACTGCACTATCAACTACAATAATATAATAATAAAAATTGAATCAGAAGATAATTACTTTAACCGCGATGACGACTTTAAACGCGATGACGACTTTAAACCAAACAATGATTTTAAATCAAGGTTAGTTGAAAATGAAGAGTTCATGGACATTATTTATAAAACATATGGAGTTTTTTTATCAATACCTATTCGATATCTAGACCGAGGATCGTGTAAATTTATCGTAAATAAACCCGTGTGGGGTAGCTTGTGCTTTTGAAAAGAAGTTTTTAAACTTAATTATGTCCATATCTCCTGAACACCAAGTCTGATGAATATTTCTTAACGTATGTGTATCAATTCCATTAAAAACAACTAAAACATTACAATTGTCTCTGATCACTTTAGGAATTTGTGTATACCGCTGAGTAACATAAATAATATCTGTGTTTTTGTGTCTGTCTCGCGAAAATATCCGAGCTGGATTTAACTGTTTATTCAGCATTACATCATCGTATATTACGATATTATTAATAAATCCATCTAGATCATCCACAGACGGTGCTTCATCAATATCGGTGATAAAATCAATAATATCGTCGCCGTCCTCATTTAACTATTTCGCGTTTTCATTAAAGTCTTTAAGCACTTCATAACATCGTTGATCATCTACAGATGGCGCCACCAAATATAACATATCCCACTTGAGCCATCTCATTATCAAATTAAGTAATAATTGCGTCTTACCACTTCCAGATGGACCTATTATTATCATCCTTATAAAATTTGGTAGCGCTACATGATGTTTAATTGGTTCTTGTTTTCGTGTCGCTGAAAAATCAATGATATCCATGTTATACAAATATAATAAATAATATGGATTTATATTGCGTTCGATGCAAAATATCCACTCCAGCCACTGGATTGACAACAACAATAACAAAAAATAACGCGCCTGCACTTACAGGCAAGTGTATAAAATGTGGTACAATTAAATACAGATTTATTTCGTCCTGCCTGACGGATGTCAGTGGTGGTGGTGATATCGCTGCTTCTTTAGGAAAACTACCTGGAACTCCATGGGCTAAATATTCCGGAGAAAAACATTTACCTGGATATAATTATTGTGGTCCTGGAACACGACTTGATATCCGACTTGACGAACAAGATCAACCAAAACCTGGAGAATATCCAATAAATGCGATTGACCAAGCGTGTCACGTTCATGATATCGCGTATAAGAGTAATGATCTACAGCAACGACATATTGCAGATTGAAGTTGATTCACTCGCTGAATTCTATAAAAAATAAAACTCAGAGAAAAAGTTTGGTTTTCTAGTAAAATCTGCAATGAAAAGTAAATTAGTCCTAGGGGCTGGTAATTAATGAACTGATTACTAAAATAATGGAATTGATTTATTATAGCCCAAGAGGATATTGGAGAGGTAAGGCAGCGATTATTAAACTTGCTGATGCGGCAAATGTTTCACGTTCTGCCGCTGCAAATTGGTTAGCACGACAGGCAATATCTCAAATTTATCTACCACCACCTAAAAAAATTCAATACGCACATTTTGATGTCAGCACTCCAAATGAAGTTCATCAAGCAGATATTTTGCTTTTACCTCACGATACCATTAAAACACATAGACGTCAATCACGCATTGACTATCGTTGACGTTGCAAGTAGGTATAAAGAAGCAGAACCATTATCAACGAAAACAGCAACTGAAGTTGCATCTGCGCTTGAACAAATTTATGAACTAGGATCTGGACCACAAGGTGGTCTATGATGGCCACAACTACTACAGGTTGATCCTGGCAAAGAATTTCTTCGTGCAGTATCATTGTTGATAAAAATACACAACGTTAAAATCAGACGAGGACACACTGCAATTCATCGTGATCAGGCAATCGTTGAACGATTCAATCGAACACTTGCTGAGCGGTTATTTGGATATCAGTATGCGAAGAAAATATCCTTGAGCATAGTTCAGGCTGACACAAGATCTCGTGAATGGGTTGCAAGATTACCAAGCGTGATAACTGCTTTAAATAATGAAATTACTCGTGCAACTTCTATGAAGCCTGCCAATGCGATTACGAAGAAATATATACCAATACAACGACGTGACTATTTCTCTCAACCAGTACTAGGTAATGTGACTGTCAGATATTTATATGAACCTGGTGAACTTGAAGGAGGTAAAAAAAAGAGCAACTGATCCTATTTGGGGCGTGACAATACATAAAATTTCCAGCGTGGTTACATCTACGGGTAGACCCGCAATTTACAGACTAGATCCAACTGCTCCTCAACGTGGATTTGTACGCGAACAATTACAGGTATTTCCCTAAGACACACAGTTACCACCCCGCCAAGACGTCGATTACGTTCAAGACAGGTCAATATTACATTGTCGCGTACGTGACCAAGATTACTATCAATTCTATCCACGGTAAATTGTCTTGGATCATTATTCGAATACTGCCATGACATTATTGTGTTACAGCTCGCACAATTATTATTTTGTTGTTGCTTCAGCGTCATAATTAATTCCGTATCAATATCAAAATCGTGATCATTTTTTTTTGTCAAGCTGTTTATAACCAGATAATTTTCTTTTGATAATTTCTTCGTTAATATCGTCAACGATTACATTATCGCTGTCTATGATGATCCTATGCAGTTGAAATATTTTTCTAACTCGAGACACCCGCAAAATAAACAAAATTGACCATTCGATTCTATCATCGACAATCCAAATATTTGCATTTGAAATAGTCAATCCCTGTGATGACTGAATCGTTATAGCATATCCTAACATCCACGGCGATTTATCTATAGTTATCGTGTTCTCAACAGCGCTGATGGGAACTAAAACAATATCATTTAACACAAGATTTTGTTTATCATCGCAACCGGAAATTTCAACTTCAATCTTCTGTCTCCGAGTATTTGCTGGGCGATTACATAACGGTACAGGTAGATTTGAAAACTTTTCTTAATGTAATAGAAATAATTTCTTTTGCAGCGTATCTCTATCTTTTTACCTGCAACTATCAAATCATCAGGTCTCCATAAATTCCAGAAATCATTCATTTTAGTTTCTGTAATTATTTCACGCATTATCTCACACTGTATTTTATTCGGCTGCAGTCTGATTAAGTTTTTAAATTCTTTTAGCATTACATCAGTAGCTCTATGATCATCAGTTATTTCCATAATCTACAGACCTTTTTTAACCATTCGTCTGGAGACTGCCCAACAAAAGGCGGCGGTTGACCATGATCACCACATATTATAATTTTTGGTATATGTTTTTCTCCCATCCGCGATGGATTCCACGCATCTCCGCACCATCGAAAGAAACAATGATGCGTACATGAATTAACTTTACGTTCGCTCATCTCTCTGGCTAATCTATGTGTAGGTGTCAAAACAATCATATCAGAGTTTCGAAATAATTCAATTACACGCTTTGTTTTACCGGAACGACCACATCCATTAAGATAAACGGTTTTATATCTAGCTACAAGATCATATACAGATGGAGCTGTTGATTTTGGTATCTGATTGTTATTTTTGTAATATTCCCCCGCGATTTTAACATCTGCTGATTCAGAATAACTAAATATACTTTCACGTTTTATTCTCCACGAACATCATTCACCATTGCCAAGTAATTTATCCAGTAAATTTAAATACTTTTTACTTATGTAAAATGAATCTGTGGCATTTCTGACCGCGATTGACGGAAATCTGTTTATCATCGATAGTAAGTTTATTGAAATGTATGCGAACATCGAAGATCTCAAATGAGTAAATTACGGCCACTCACCATCAATATAACTTACAATTGTACCTAATTTAGTTTTGTCCTAAAAATAAACATCATTTCGTTTTGTAAATGTACCTTTCTCTGTTGTATCTGCGATTATAAAATCGAGTTCTGCATCGTCCATGATTAATCTTGTACGCGCTCGTTTATGATCACACGTACCACCTTGAGTAAACTTACCGATTATTTTTCAACCGAGATCCTTTGCAATTTCTCGGTATTTTCTTTGTTGTATTTAGATACATTGTTGATAAGTTTAATAATATCATCACCGTCAAGATTAGGAAATTTTTCCCTGACATCACTTTCTACATCGAATTTATCGGGTTCTGGTAACCAAACTTGCTTCTGCGGACGATATGATATTATCGCCTCACTTACAATCAACGATATTAATATTTTTACATCGATCATTTATCGCAATAAAACTATTGGAGCCCAATGTTTTTCTGAGAAATGTTTTCCAAACCATGCGTAAACAATCGGATGGAGATTTTGTGCAAATTCGAATGACTCAATACAAGCAAATCCAGTCAGATCAAAATCTGGTAAAAGTCCATTTACCGCAACTCTTGTCGTCTCATGTGTTGGATGACCAAATCGATTGAAGTATTCAGAACACTCACCGTATCCAAGAAAACTTCCAGGATAACACGCTACCAGATCAACGACGATAACGTCGTTATAATTATATTTGGTGTTCCATAATCCGCCGTGTTCCATAATTCGAAGCAGCTATGTTGGACACCAACAAGAAATTCCAGTCGTGTCGGTCTCCATGAATTTTTCTCCTGTGCAAAGTGTGCAGCAACCGATGGAACGGTAAAACAGTTATTTAGCAATTGTTCAATAACGTCATTGTTATTCGAGTATTTTCGAGCAAGATTTTTCATTTCTTCATGGAGTGATTTTGTACGATAGATTTCTCCGTTAGGCTGTACAAATTGATCATAATTTTCATCATCGGAACTTTGAAACAGCCAAACAGATACAGGATCATTTTCACTGATATTTTTAATAGAATCAAATATACAACCGTTATAAATTTAACTGTTCTATTTCGCGGAAATATTGTAACCGCGATTGTATATGCTTGTGCGTTATGATCGATGATAGTTATTGAAGTTCCCCTTGATTCATATTTTGATTTGTGTAAAACTCCTCCGGTTAGCGTCCTTACTACTATCGGAAATTTAAATTTTTTTTTCTAGTTCAGCAACATCGCTGATAGACGCTCCGGTATCTTTAACTGTTTGTGCCCACGTATTTACTTTTGTTACGTCTTAGATCTGTTAAACCTTTTCCACGCATCGCGCTTGTAAAGTGTTCTGTAACTCGCTCAGCTACACAATTTAATTTAGAAATTTTCATTTTCAGGAGTTTTCTAGCACCAAGATCATTAAGTTTATAAACCGCGTATACGACCGCGGTTACAGGATATGTTCGTTCATAATACGGTTTATCAATTCCAATTAATATTCCTGGTTTTGATATTTTATTTATTGTTATATTTTCACCACGACGAGCTCGTAAAGGCTCACGTTTATCACGAATAACCCAAATACCATCTGCATGCGTAATAAACTTTATTCTGAAAATATATTTTTGTATATCGTCGAGATGATCAACAATTGAACTAGCACGAACATCATTCACTGCAGCATCAACAGGCGCGCCGGTATCGTGTATAATTCTGAACGTCGACCAAACAAATTCTGCGCCATCGTGTATAAAATCTATTTTAGCCTCGTTGATTTTATTTATTAAATCAGCGTCAATTAAATCTGGATTTATTACGTCAAGATCAGATTTGTTAAATTTTCTCAACGGTAATATTTTTATTTTATCAAGAACATCTTTAAATTTTTTCCTATGTTCTTTAAAGTTTTTAAGGTATTTAATTTTTACGGAAAGACGAACCAAATCATCATTTGACTTTGGATATTTTGCTGTTTTTCCGGTAAGATCTTTATAGTCCTTCATCAACTCTGTAACAGTTTCATGACGAGCTTTCTTCTTTAACGGACATTTTATATTATAAATTTATATTCAACTATAAATAAATTTTAAATAAATATATAGCGTAATAATATAATGCCATTTCAAATTGGTTTAAATAAATGCAGATGGTTATTACAGAGATCAACTGAGTTTTGTAATAAAAATTGCTACAAGGAATTTGGTGGACTTCATACTTATCAAGTAGCTAAAAAACAATCACAAGGGCCACAATCATGTTTAGTCTGTGGAAAAGGTGTTCGCGACAAATACTCAATTTGTACTGACTGCGGAGGAGATAAATATCGCGCCTTAATCGGATATTATAAAACAAGAAATCCAAAAATATTAATAAAGCGAGAAAATCCTCCGACTATCGAAGAATTTTTGCTGAAAAAAAACAGTATGTCTGATATAAGTTTATAAGTATTTTCTCTCGCCTAAAAACTGAAAAATACCATTATTTATCATGTAATTATCTGACTAATCTGAGTTTTTGTTATTTAATACATGAAATAGATAGATTTTCCGTAGCTGATAAAGATTTTATAATTGATTGGTTAAATAATATAATATGGTGGAGCAAAGTGAATTTGTGAATCATTCCATTATCATAAATTACGAGGCATCTCGAGATGGTATAATCAGACATT
>JAECUM010047432.1:0-45535 GCA_016617855.1 Megalonaias nervosa
TATATATATATATATAATGATTTGGGGGGTCACGTGACCCCCTTTGACCTATGCTGCGGGCGCCTATGCTATTAACTCTTGCTTCTGACAGTGATAATTAACGTTAATTGGATTATTTTATGTTTATCAGTGTAAATAAGTTCAACCTTTTTCCTTTTAGATTCTAGTTGAAAATATTAACCTTTAGGTTTCCTTAAATGTCAGTAATGCAGACGTCACCTTCGTACCACTGGGATGTACAAGGTGCCAGTCGACACGAACTTGGAACTGAATAAGGAAAGTTGTAGGGATTTGTTGGGAATCCCTCTTTACCCACGAAACTGAATGATATACTCACAAATTTGACTGAGACAGGGAGCTAGTTCCGGGTATCTGGCCATGGTATATATTATATTTATATTGTCTACAAAAGCCACAAGTCCATTTCACACCTGTTGCAATGTACATCATACGTATAAGATGAGGTTAAAATCCATGTATGGATTTCAGTGAAAACATTTATTTACCAAGTCTGAATATGAGTTTCTTATTGCTTAGCATAAAACACCATTGTCCGATCTGGGCATTTCAGCAGCAGTTGTCGTTATTTCTCCAACTGACTTTGATCTTCATTTGGCTTTGCTAACGCGATAATTCCAAGCTGGAATCTTAGGGTGGTTACATCTGGATATTTCTACTTGTTTTAGTGTAAATTCCAAGTTATTTCACAAGACAGTGCATTAACTTTATTTTCACGTAAATATTCATCAGCTAGTAGTACAAATTTTTTGTTTATGTCGGCTCGTGATATTGATTCATCACGGGAAACTAAGCAAACTTTTTTATCACCAGAGGCTTCGTCGTCGCCCATCCTATATGTATCACACACACTTAATTATAAATTCCAAACACGTCAATGTACAACTCGGTGTACATATGTATTCCGCTGGCAAAAATATCACACGTGCGGGTATATACAATAATAAACTAAATATGCAAAATATTTAATATCTTCGTCGATGCTGTTCTAGTAGAAATTCGTGCTGATCGAAATAAGTAATTATATTTCGTGTCGATATTTTCTCCTTGTATATTTTATTTCAATTCAATTTTTTCACGAACAAAGCATATACAGTTTAAAGTATTGTGGATTGTTGTACTACTACCCTCTTGTGTATACAACGTAGCAGGTGTAAATCTTGAGACACATTAATCAGTACTGTATCTACCGATCAGTATAGTATCTATATATGCTACTAAACCAACTCGAATCATATGTGTAAATTTCATGGAATTAATCATAGATATTTTCGCGATAACGTTGTCGGTATGTATTTTTTTGCCACAGCGATATTGTCGCCTTTTTTTTAATACTCGGGGTGATACCTTCGTTGTTTGCAAAAATTCTGTTTCTCCACTGACTTAAATTAAATTTGTATCAGATATCTACCCTCGTATTCAACGTGTTAATATTTGTTCTAGCCGCTGTAACACCATCATCAACATTTATTGTTGCCGCGCGAGTATCCAACATCGGGGCTTCTCACGATGAGATCAGATTGTCGCACATATCAAGATATTCAGTCATTTTATCACCATTTTTTACACGTTCTGCGGCTTTATCGTTGAAGTAATTTATTTCTCGTAAACACCATAGAAATACCAGAATCTTATAATGTTCCGTTGTTGGTTAATACAGACTTATCTACGCCTTCGGTTTTAAATCTAACTGGAACATCCCTGATGTTTATGTTGGATGACTTCAATTTTCCCGATTTATCTTGAAAAGAACGACTTCATTTCAATCAACACTACGGTCTACTAAATTATACACTTCCTGTTTTGTGACAAATTTTGATAAGTCTAATGAGGTCAAACCACGAACGTGTGAACTTGTAAGTGTTTGTCCAAATATATCCACAGGCATTTATCAATGATAAATTTACTGATTGCGTGTATTTTCAAGTATCGCCTTGACAGGATTATCTGCGCAGTTGAAGGGCGTAGCGTAATCTTGTGTCCGCATATTGGAAAATCGTTAAATCGAATAATGGCAAGTTACCATTGCGTTTTCTTCTTCTTCTTTTTCTTTTTCTTCTTCTTCTTCTTCTTCTGTTGTCCATCGTGTCTGATGATGACGCTGGTTGTGCAGCCCACGGTGACTACACATGTGTCTCCTGACCCCAAAGCTGGATGCAAACAGGATCTTACAGGTTGGGCACGGGAAAGTGTAGACGTGATGGTCTGGGATGCTGCAATGTGCCGTTTATCTCTCGTGGCTATGAGGCGTTGGCGGCGATCAACCTCCACTAGTTCGACAGCCTTTGCGGTGAGAGTGCTGGGTTGGATGCCGCACCATTTCAGGTTACACTTAAAGTTGTCTTTGTACCTTTTCCTGGGGTGCCTTCGTTTCCGCTTTTCCTGCATGAGCTCACCATAGAAGAGCTGTCTCGATATTCTGGTTTCCTCCATCCGAATGACGTGGCCAGACTATTTGAGCTGGGCTTTGTTAATATCTTTTTTTTTTAAATTAGAGAATTAAATTATTTGTTGATTTTACAAAACTTGTTGGTTTTGCTTCTTTCTGTTACTTATTTTAAGAGCATTGAGTCGTAACAACTGAGTCCCAGCAAAATCATAAGGGTCGTAAAAATTTATTTCACGTTATCGCCCATTAAAAGACACTGCACACGAGGTTGAGTCTGAGTCGCTGATGGCGTTTTTAATAAGTTAACGAACGTCTTCGATTTTCTCACGGGCGAGTTCAGCTGCATTAACCTGTTGCGTTAATTCTCAAATTACATTCTTGGCTACAGGAATTGGTCCTAGCTTGTCTGGCGTTCCCAGGATGGTTCATCGGTTGTTTCCGTCACATTTTCACTTGTTGTACAGCTTGCTTGTGTGGGTTTAATTAACAGCGCAAAGGTTTCAGTGAATTCTTCGGTGTGCTCTTCTTGGGCAGAATGTCGAGCGGTTAAGTTATAGCGGACATAACTTAAAATGTTCTAAAACTCGATTAGGAACCATTGCGCATTGGTAGTAAATAACCAAAATTTGGTTCGTTCATGAGATTAACTCCACACACGACTACGGTGACGGAATATGCATTTTCATTAGAAACTTTAAAACTCTTGTTAATGTTCCTGCGATGTTGACGTATACATCACAAAAACATGTTGTTCTCGACGACGTTGCTAACGTACTGGTTCAAATTTATCCCGGACAACCCACTGATCTTCTGCTAAGGTAATAAATTTAATCCGAAGAAAAAACTGTTTGCTTCTTCTAATATTGATATAATTTTTGTGTGCGCATATTACCCATTCGCCACGTCGTATATACCCATTCGCCACGTCTTATATAATATAATATCCTCGTATTCAGTAATGTTGTTTGGTCGACTCAAAATAAGCAAACTCATTCAGGCTCCGTTATCATCATCTTTGTCAAATAAATTACACAGTACTATTAATCTAAACATTTTCTCCCTCCAGATCTGTAAGATAGCTCCAATGTTTAGACAGGAGATATATACATTTTATACCATGACTGTTTTGGTCATTCACATTTCAGTGTATTTGTAGTAATAAAACATAAACATACGAATATGATGCCTTGATTATCGTTATCTAAGAGATGATCGACCACGGTGTTATTGCCCGGATCGAGTACACAATAAAATAACAGATGAAATTAATGGATGGAATAACAAATTTGAGCAATGATATAGAATAGAGCAACACGAGTCTTCGTGTGAAAAATATAACAATTTAATCAATTACATAGACATAATGAACTGAACATGACATTCAAATGAAAAACTTTCTCGTAGAAATAGAGTTACAAAATTAGTCGTCCTGTTATACCGATAAAACAAATTTAATCATATAATCGAATGAATGATCGAACTCAAATTGCCGGCATGTCTGCATAACCTGGTGGCTTCCAGTCCTTTCCAAATAACCGTTGGTGACAGGTCATAGTTGTCGTATTTATTTTCCTTCTCTCTCTCTCTCTCTCTCTCTCTCTAGCCTCTTCGGGTCATCAACTGCGACCTGATTGCAGACTGCTCACTTTTCCATTGTGCAGTACAGGTGTGGACTAATTTTCCCTTCAAATAAAATATAATACGCACTTAAATATTTTGTCAGGTTTTTTTTCCTCCTGGGATCGAACAATAATCCCACTCTCTTTTACGTCAGATATCATCTTATCGTAATTCAACAGAACTAAGCCAATATGATCAGTTCGCAGTCTGATTCACAGAGACCCTGTTATCATAAGATTAATGTCTTTTCTGTCGTCTACTCATATTTCTAACTGGAACTGTGACATAACTAGACATCTCATATAAACTTTTAGATCCTTCTGTAGGCTGTAAATTACTAGAGAACGATGTCGGTTGACATACGCCAATCTCTCGATCACAAGAATCCACAACTAAACTACAGATATGAATTAATGGACTTCACGTCTTGTCTTAACTACATTACTTGTTAATTAGATTCATTGACATAGACATAGTAAAATCAATTTTTAGCATGCATGATCCATATTGCTTAAGACACGTAAACTAATTCTCACAATTCGTATCAGAGTAGTGCATGAAATCCCTAAATGATTTCTATTACATGCAACCACTAAATCCAAACACATTCAATATCAATGAAATATTGTATGACATTCTTACCATACATGAGTCATATAACATTCAAGACCAATGCACGATTAACTTCTGAACTCAAGGAAAATTGAAGTATGAATTTAAAACGAATAAATCAACACATAATTACAAACTTACATAAATGAACATATTGTATGTGATTGAGACTAACCTTTTGCTTTATTGCGACTTGCTTTTACATTACAGCTGAATCTGGTTCTGGGTTTCTCAAATTATTCCAGACCTCCGTCCCTTGGACGATTTATCTAACGAGAACAATTTCTTGTTAATTTCCTCGGAGTCCCTCAGACATCCCTTTCGGCAGAAAAAATTTGGACTGCGACGTTCGCAAGGGAAATTACTTAAAAGATTGAACTTCGTCTAGGAAACACACCCCTCGTTTGCGTAGTCAAACAGGATTAACTTTCTCTAACCGCCAAAATTTTAACACTCCCATCGACGTCAAAATAATTCTCTCTCGAGATTGCCTTTATTAATAACTATTCTGGAAAACATCATTTGATAACAACTATTTCAAATGGCCCTAGATTTCCCAAATTTTGCCTCTGGTTTATCTAAACTTTGTCATTTTCTGCTACCTGATCTTACGTTAACATATCTGTCTCGCCATTATCCGATCGGACTCTAATTAAAATTCAGTTATGCTCCCAAACAAGAGAGGTTAACCATCACAAGCTACAAAATTTATTGCAAGCCTAGCCCATAAGTCACTCGTAATAGTTACGTGTCAAGCTGACCACGACAGAAGGTACTGCGAAATATTTTCAAAAGTTTGCCCCATTACAGTATATATGCACACCATATATTTTTTGTTATTTTTTTCCATAATGATGACGGAATACTAAGAAGCAAGAGTCTACACAAGGTAATTATTTCTTATTCGATAAAATAGTTAAAAAATATATTCTTTTTACATTATTATCACTTTACTGTTTTCTTTTCAAATTCTTTGATTGTATGTATTTGACGGTGCATTGCACTTGATACTTTTCCTAGCGTCTTTTATTCCGTATATATCACAGTAAAGTGACCTAAAATTAAAAATAATCTGTCAGAGTAATTTAAAAGTATTACATATAATTTACAGAGAGTGCATTTTTTCTAGGTATAGTAAAGACAAATTGAATCTGATAATCGTCTTAACCATAATATCATTCACACATTGGCAAATATCATTATCTATGTTTTATCACCCATTGTCTTTAATTTATATATCTACCACAAACTTAGAAATTGTATTAAAATTCATCCTATATAATGTAAAATGCAGGTCTGAAACTTATAGAAGTACAATATGAATTATATTTACTGACATTATCAAAGATCATGAAATGCTTGTAACACTTGGAAGACTTTTTTTTTATTATAAGAAAGAAACAAAATAAAAGAAACAAACTTTGAATGTGTTCACAGAACAAAGATGCTGATGCCAATATGGTAAACTCAAAAAGCAAAAGTTAAAGATGCAACATTAAATTTTTAGGTCATTTGAGGACCATAATCCTGCATTTTCAAGGTAATCATTTAACTTGGCAGATCTTGTAAATCCATAAACATAATACAATTTTGTGTGAAGCAAAATTTGTGATGTAAAGATATTATTCTAAGTCAACAATCCATGTCTTATATTTTCACATACAGTCTTAAAATAAAACTTGATCTAGCCGTCCGTGCTGCTAAAATCATACCGACTTTGATTGCAATCACGTGGTTCTTTGCAAATAGCTAAAGTTAAATTAATGCTGCACCAAACGGATATGGACAACGCAATGTGATCTCTCCATAGGATACGGTCCCTCCGTAGGATATGGACAACACATTGTGGCTCCTCCGTAGGATATTGACAACTCTATTTGGCCCCTCCGTGGGATATGGACATCGCTATGTTGTCCCTCTGCAGGATATGGACAGCTCTCTGTGGTCCCTCCTTAGTATTTGGCGTTACAGTAGTGCAAATGCAATAACGATTTTCAAGTTTACCGAAAAATATCAAACATCATATGTTCATGTTTGTTGAAGCTAGAGATTAAGTTTATAGTATTTTTAGATGTAAGTATCTAGTTAACCTTTTGATAACATTAAGATTATTTTAAACCATATTTACGATTTTCTCTAAATATTAATAAAGCCCGCTGGTGAAAGTAAAATGTGATTGGATGACAGTGTCAATTACAATTTTACTAATACTAAAATCGAAATGCTCGCAAAGAATCCATCTTTCATGAAATGTACCCTAGTGTAGGAAGATTAGATATTAGTGAAACATTAATTGGAAGTCACTGAATTCTTTATTTTGCATCACTGGATTCTTTTAAGAAATTACTCCTGAACCATGTGTGTTAAAAAGACATTGTTGATAGAGCTGCAGTTGTTTGTCCTTAATGGTGTGTGCTAAGCTCCGTCTGAAAGTAAAACTAGGTGAAGACAACCATACTAGGACCATTAACAAGGAACTGCGTGTTGCAAATGGTCTGAGAGAAATAAAGGGATACAAATACTCTAACAAAGTAGTAGATAGCAAACATAGTTTACGTTATCAGCAACATCACATTATTGCTTTGCTCGTGAAAATGATAGAGTCATTTATAAGGACGTTATAGATACCATGCAAAACTTTGTTTTACAAAACGAAAAGTTAAGAATGTTATGAAACAAATCTAAAACTTTATTTAGAACCGTCACGTATGGTCATTTGAAGGTTACACACCTGGAAGACCATCTATTGTCAGAATTTAGAGTTGAAGAAGATACTCCAACCCTCTATAGTGAATACAGAGCTCATTTTTATACAACGAAGTGGGAAGTAAAAGAAAAATGGAGGTTCTATGAGGAAATAAAATTAGCTCATGCGCTAAACAATACAGTTGCGACTGAATCAAGCACAGTAATTTCCGAATGCAAGCAGAGAAAGTCGGTTGTAGAAAGACTGGATGGAGGGCAGGTTTTCACAGGCCAATACCACTATGCAGAGGTAACAGAGGCTGCAATGTTGACAAAAGCGGATCTATACTGCCCTGGCCATATAATCTGATATCGTGTGTTGAATGTTCCCAATAATGTACGCACCAAACCGGTATTGATGTCTTTGTAGAATTTAGCGGGGATTTTGATTCCGTTACAGACATTGCAGATCTAATCAGACATATTTTGTTTAATGACCATAGTGTATTCTATCCAAATATTGTATTCTTTCGTGCTGGTGTATTTGATAAGTACAAGCATGGAACAAGTTTCAGCAGATTTCGTGTTCAAGATGACATCATGCTGGGTAAGCTTCAAGAACATATCGTCTTTGAAAACAAAATTACTGGACATGTTTCCATTGCACCAGATAAAGAAAGTGTGTGTGCTGCATGTGAAAACACGCGTTCACACAAACCTCTGCACTGGAAGGCATATAGTTTGTTAGAAGTGTGACATTTAAATATACTTTTATTAGTACAAATTATTATGGGCGAGTTTATAAACCGCAGAGGCATCTGGAAGGCAAAGAAATTACTAAACACAAAGGTTTTAGAACTGTACTTAGCGTATGACAGACTCTGAAATATCTTGAACAGAAAACACACAGGAATTATTCAAGACAGGGATACACTGGAACTTGCCATGCACTATCATAGCATAAACACCGTGTTTGACATAACAGCTGAAGCAGGAACAACAAGAAGCTTAACGGAGGCAGAGAGACTGTTGAATGCAAAATCAGAACATGGTCTGTGCTGTTACAGCTTCTATATTAAGAGTTACTCAATTTTGCGTGAAAGAGAAGAAGGAGTGCACCAGAAGATAACCAGGATAAGAGATTGTCCCTTGATCTCGATGTTAAACAACATTGTAAGAGTGAAACACAAAAGTGACCCCATTCCTGGTGAAAGCAAATCACTACTTGCGTTTTGCATTTTGCCACTCACCATAAAGGGAATACCACATGAAACTGCCATTATAAGACCTTGGCATGCTGCTGAATGAAGACCCAACATTTCCTTTGCATGCAGCTGCATGATAGAAGTTGAGCTGACAAAAGATGAAGGACGGATGTGCATTATCGAAGAATTCCCGGATGAGTCAGGCGTTAGAGAGATGCATGACCGGTTGAGAAGGTGGTAGTTTATACCCTGGTGGTCCATTATTTCAGAAGCTAATAATATCACAATTATTAGTTAAAGTTGTAATAATATTGCTATTGTATTAATCATGTTATGTTCAATTTGTAAAGAGTGACAAGCAATTTATAATTTATAATATGAAAATGACATTTAAAACTAACTATGCATAAGTTTACTTGCAATTTAATAGAAGGGTGATCTCCATTAAAAATAGTGAAAGCTCGGTCACATTTTTAATTTAACCGAGTTGTCAGAAAATGGAAAATGAACATGTGTTGATTTATTTATCATTACTTTAGAGACTGATTAAAACATGCCAGATATAATATGCATTATTTTCTCTTCCTTAACATTTCCAGAAGTATGTGGACTGTACCTATCAATACAATTTCCTGCAAGGGATCAAAAACAGGAGGTTGCCATAACTTTTGGAATATTATCTATTGGTACTTCAGAAGCAGATCAAGCAGATCGGAGTGATGACATCATGTCATTTCTGAAGCTGTAAGAATAATTCCTGACAACGTCTCTAGACGAAATAGTTGACATTTCAACTGCACCGGAGTCTAAAGATGAATCAAACAGGAACTTTTCTGTATCAGAGTTGGAATTTCAAAATTCCTCCCAAAATAACTTTAAAACAATTTATCGATCACGAAGCTTCTTTGCATTAATACCTTTCACCAAGAGTAGTGTGGATGTGTGGGAAGATACACCTGAATGGCAACATAGATATTACTTAATCACGCTTCTAACTCAAATAAGAATGTGTTTAATATAAACTATGAGAGAAATGTAACTTTTAATCAAGACAAAACTGAAAGATTTTGCGTAAAACATTTTATTTCTATGCTACATTTATGACAGTCATTATGCGGGATGAAGAATTAGACTGAATATAGCAAGTAGAAGAGGAAACAGTTCAATGAAACATAATTTATTTTGCTTTTGAATTCTAGTAATATTTTTAAGGATGGAGAGACGGCTGCTGATACTGAATCATATATTTTGCATGTCCATGAAGACCAAGACTTTGCTGATGCTGTGGATGAGGAGGAAATGGTTCTGAAACAGTTATCGAAAGATGTGTCTTCAGAATCACAAAACTATTTCGACAAGACGCTGCCACATGTTGAGAAAAGTACATGCTACTAAGTCCAGATGTGTCCTGAAGAAGAGCCTGATTTAAATTATGTTGCTGGTGCCGGTGCTGATGATGAGATTAATGCCGTCAGTGCATCTATTGGTTATTTTGGATTTAAGTGATTTCGACCTCCTTCAACTTTATGCAGACTTCCAAAACCAGTTACCATTAGCGACGATGATGTACACAAGATAAAGAAAGTACTTGATGAGGTGCTGTTGAAAAGTGGAAACCTAAACCCAGAACATGCAGTGGGGGAGATAACAATATTGTTTGGTCCAGATAACAAGATGAGAAAAAGTCTGATTGATCTTGATGGAAACTAAATTGCAAGTATCAACGTTTTTTTAAATAATTTCCATATCTCCATCTCTGATTATACAAAATTACCATCCTTTTTGCTGCTTAGAAAGAAGCAGATCTCCTGCTGCTGGTAGATGAAACAGTATGAATTTTGCAGTTGTCTGTGGATGTGCAGGTGTCACTACGACACACGGCAATATCAAATTAATGTATGTGATTTGGCACGGAATTAAATCCATGGAATGTGCAAGGATACCGTACTTTAATATATCTGGCGCACGCATGGTTGATTCTTAATGAAGTTCTGTTTATCACTGTGTTAGGTGAACTGGTCAGGAGGAGGAGAATTGGATTTTGTTTATCAAAACGTCCAGGGTTTGAAATGTTCCAGAAACAGCGTTGGTACTTTGTCATACGTTGACACTTTGCATAGATCGGTTTATTTAGGGAAGCAAGAAAATGCAGAATTTCCAAATTCTGGAGGGGCGTATGTTATAATGACGGTTGGATACACCTAAATTCAGAATGGATAAGTTACGACTAGGGGTGTCTTTCCAGGCGAAGTTTTGTTTTATAAATGTTTCACCCCGAAAAATGTCAAATTTTGCAAAAGGCGAAGTCTAGCTCCAAGAAGAGTATAAAGTATTCTTCCGTAAAAAGAACTGTCCAGGAACGTGTAATTGCAAGTCTTTGAGAGACACGTAACCAGAGGTGAAAAGGGGACGGCTCTGCTAAGGTGTAAAGAGACAATTCTGTAAAAGGGGAAAAGAGAGCAAGGTAAATTGTCTTATTTTCCTACATTATTCTTCTTCGATATGAGTCTTAAGATAATTGTTTGAATTTATTTGCTTATATGTTATATGAATCATGTATGCTAGTTATTGATTATTATTATATTTGTAGGATATTTATGCCAATGAATTGTTAGCAAATAATGTAGTTAAGGCAAGAAGTAACTTTTGTTTAATTTACTTGTATAACTAAGATATGATTTCTCTTAACATCTGAATCGGTCGTATTAGCCTTGGACAACAATGGTTACTATACGGCTATTTATTGTCGACCCTGTGTGTACATGTGTACGACTTTAGTCAAGACAGTGGCTAATAGTTAACATTGCAGGGCTTAACTGTATTGCGCGAGAGCAGACTATGGTATCGATCAATTAGTAATGGCTGCTGGATGTATCAGAGGAATACATTAAGATCCTATACTATGTAATATCATTTGAAGAGGTGGTATGTAAACAAATTACAGTATTGTATGAAAGGTCGTGACCTGAAACCACATTAACAGTTAGAGCCTGTTAGCAATACGGTATGGATAAACTCTAAAGTGGACGAGAGATGAAATGTCAGTTTATTCATACAATTGGTCTTGTACAATTTTATTTTGTTTATCTAATTGATTAAATTGGTATAATCGCAATACGTGGGGTCGAGAGGTTGCAAACAGTATTTAAACTTTAATCTATATCTCTGCTCAGATCTCCACTCATTCTATCCATTAATTATATATTTTTAATATTCGCTCTATCCGGGATATAACACCGAGTTTCGTCATTCCACTGACATTGATAAGCAACCATTAAAGAGTTAAAAATAATACAAACCACCACTGACAGCGAAAAGATGGAATGGTCCAAATTGCTGCCTGCAGAGAACATAGACAGAACCATTAGAATGGTTTGGAGGAACAGCATGTCAATCTACTTGGCTCTGTTAGGTTTTTGCAGCATCTGCCTTGTGACGAATCTGACGATTATTGTGAATTTGATGGAAACGGCTGGAAATAATCAAGGAAAGATTTAGAAAGATTGCGATGATACAAATTACAGTGTTTCGTACAAAAGGGATGTACAATAAATGCCACATTTGCTCTCCATGTCGAGACGATGAACCATTGCGATGAAGTTATCGACATAGCTCTGGATGAACCTATGCGGGTTCCTAGGGAAAGTGAATTTACTCCATTTAGAAAGGTAAATGGCAAAGATGACTTCACGGCAAACAAAAGTAAATGGTTAACCACTCCCTTCTATGAATTTCGCATTGGATACACAACGTGAAATGCAACATACAGATTTTCTGAAAAGTTTCAGATCAGGATCAACTATGGATGCTGTCTTACCACGGATGACCCTGATCGACGAATTAGAGGATGTTCACCAAAAAAACAACAAATCTGAAACATATCTTCCCTACCCTGTCTCTTATACTACGAAGAAACGGACTATAGCTGGAAGATAATATTGTAGCATACAATATACTCCAGATAATGTTTGATGTTGGCACCATTGGTGATGGATGAAACAACAAAGATGGCATCTATCTAATCGAGAAATGCATTACCCAAGTGTCCCTGCTAGGACAAACACCACATGGCAAGGCATCATCAGAAAATGTTGACTGGCCTAAATCGTTAGTTGAATGATGAAGAAAATGAAAGGAAGCACTTTTAATCAAAATCTCTTTAAGGCCAAAGCAGTTATAAGGAGTGAAAGACACAAGAAAGAAGAGAAGCGTATAAAAAGGTGACATCAGTGAAGAAACGTATAGACTGCCTTAGTTCAGAGATGAATGGTTATCAGGCCATTTTGAAACCAGATTGTTCAAAGCCTAACGTAATGAAAGTAACTGGAATACAGAGAGCTATTATATTCTTGCTTGTTAATCACTTGAAAGATTCAGAAATTATTGTTGGTAACACAAATATAGACCTTCTCCAGGTAAGGGAAGATGAATAATTACGATTAGCTGAAGTTGGTCTTCTTTTCTTCTGCAAGAGAAAGCCATACCATCTGCCATGTTCAACAACATTAAAGTAGTTACATTAAAGTTTGCAGGGGTACAAGTCAAGCCAAATTAGTGAGTTGCAAACAGTATTTAAACTTTGTTCCGAACAGTATTTTGAACAATCTACTGAGACAAATTCCTACGTTGAAGTGAATAGTAATATATGAAGAAAAGTATAAATTCACCCCTGATAACTTTTAAGCTGCAACAAGAAAACAGAGAAAGGAAAAAAAAAAAAAAAAAAAAAAAAAAAAAAAAAAAAAAAAAAACATGCAACCTCTGTTAGTCATCTCAAGGTCATTGGTGATATTATGACAGACGAATGATTCTCCTGCGAGCATGTAATGGAAACCAACGAGGGAAAGCGCTTCATAAACACCTACTTGGCGGCAAAAGTTGAAACTCGTGATATGAAACACAACCTAGTGTTGAACATTGACAGCGAATTATATATACAGGGATGTACTTGTGTAACTGAAGAAAAACCTGTTTGTCTATGTAGGAATACACAACACCTGGATCTGAGCAGTTTTCTGTTGTTTTTGTTGTTATTTGTCTTAACGCCATTTTCAGCATTAGACAGGCTATATGTTGCGGCCTGTATAACTAGTGGAGGAAGAAACCGGGAAAATCCGGGAAGAACAACCTACCCATGAGAAGCTACTGGCAAGCTTTCTTACGTACCCACATTGGAGGAACCCGAGACTCAAACCCACGCAGACAGAGGTGAGATGACATCGATTTGTAACGTTGAGCGCTTTACACGACTCGACCACTTGGGGCCGTTGCAGTTTTCTGTCTTCCAAAACATACAACAACGTAAAGGGGAAGCTGAATTAGCAGAAATTGACTGGATGTTGGATAGTGAAGCTGAACTCCACGATGGTGATGCTGTTAATCGTATTGTCTCCTCAGGAGATAAAGATTCTTTAGTCAACCATTTCTTCTCTGTTTCACAGTGTTGTCCAAGAGAATCTGATGGAAGATATAAATATAAGATGTTTTGATGCTATAGAAAATTGGGAAGCTCTCAGATTTGTATATCATTACAAAGATTTTGAAATTTTTTGGAACCGAAAACGGGCGACAAGAACATTGGCATCAAAAAAGCTTTAGCACTATGTTTAGGAGATAACGACCACTTTCCCAAATTGCATGACTTGTCGCACTGGAAGATATTGACATTATATCTGCAGCATTTAAAGTTTCAAGATAGACTTTTCAAGAAAAGTGGAGATGGACAATAATGTTTACATAGATTTTATGAAAACATTATGCTGTACAAAGGTTTGTGATACAACAAAGCTGAGTTTTCAGGAGATACGGCACCTAACTATTCAATCCAAAAGAGGACAGGCAAATAAAAAATTAAAACACCCGCAGGGCTGGATGCCACTAGAAACCGCCATATCAAAACTACGATGTCTAATGAACTGCTAGATAAAATATCTACAAAATGCAGTTCAGCCATCAGCTTTGTTGCCAGACTTTATGAATAAAGGATGTCTTATAAGGATAGTCTCAGGAGAAACTGAGTATGATCTTGGCCCAGACAGTTATATTGGTGATGTGCTTCATATATCCATGCATAATCTGACTGAAAATTGCTGAAACCCCTCAGAAAGGACAGAGAAGGAAGAAACTGTTTACATCAACACCAAAAGTAGACGTATTTACATGCAATCTGCTGATCTTGGCACGCTAACACTGACCAGCTCTCTGGGTTGTTTCAGTGTCATTGATTGTCCGTCTCAAATTTAATAAAATATTTCCGATGGCAGTCGGCTAAAAAGGTGAAATGTCACTGCTCATTTGTAGTTTTGATTCTGGTATAAATTTTTGCTGCATTTTAATAGTGAAGTCAATTATGTTGATTGTTACATATTTTCCTTATCAGTTGTTGTCAGTTACTGCAAAGATAATATAATTGTTTATGTAGGACTGAACTCTAAAGCGCTAATATCGTATCATCATATTCATCCTGCACATTTTGAAGAAAAGGAAGGGATTGCCATATAAACACGTTTATTATATGTGGTATTTGATCATGTGTCACAACTGCACAACAAACAAACAGTATTGACCCAGATCTGTCACTGCATAATGTACCATAACATCAGGGTCAAAGCGATTCACTGCACAGTCAGTAGAACAAACATCATACAAGCAAGCCTGAAGATGATAGAATTCTGAGCTTGAGATTTTGTGCCAGCCAGTCGCAAAGGACGCTACATTTGTCATATGGTTTTTGATTGGTACAGAGTGAACACTCAATCTGAAACTCAGGCTCAGAGTTTTATCATTTCCAGGCCAGATCTGACATGCATTATACAGAACAGATTGTCTTTTCTGTTTCACGGCATTTTGCATGATGTAAATGGATATATATGGTACTGATTGCATTATATATATATATATATATATATATATATATATATATATATATATATATATATATATATATATATATATGGTTTTGCTTGCATGATATAAATGAATATATATGGTATTAATTGCATGATATAAATGGATTTATTATATACTTAAGAGTGAAATATAAAGATTTATTGGGGAAATAATTCTCATATTTTTACATTACTATAATTTCAGATGTGAAAAAAATCCTTATATTTTCACATGTGAAAAATATATTCTTATCACATGTGAAAATATAAAATTTCCCATCATGTCATGAGACGCTTGAATGTGTGTGCCCACAAAAGTTGCACACGCAGCAACAAAAATGAGTACTTTATGAGCTAAAACAAATAAATAAAAACTGCCTTTCATTTCAGAAATAGAAATTGATCTTTGAAACAGAAATTTGACCAGACGCCGTTCGTGTCTCTCTGAAGTTATTTCCTCTAACTTCCATGACAACAATGACAAACCCGCAGTAATCCATTGCTGCATCAGATTTAAATAGTTTTCAGATAAGGTCAAATAATATAAAAAATTACAAAAATGTAATTTGCTGCGACGGATAAGGTCAACCTAATCCAATCGTTTCTTAAGTCACGTATATTTTTATATGATCAGGCTATGAAAGTGAGGTGAATTTACGAAAAGGGGGTGGGGTGAATGTGTTGTGGCGAGAAGTGAGTTTAATATTCAGAATTTCGATACTGGAGCAAGTTTGGTATATAATAACTAGCTAAAATACCATGCTTTTGGTACCACACGATGAATTATATCCGGTATTAACGTAGGAAAAGAAAATATCCTCTATTTTGTAACATATGTCCGATGAACTAAAGTAGTCTATTGAAATTAAGTCATACTTACCAAGTTTAAGTCTCTGACGTATAACAGTATTATGTCAACCAAATAACAATTAATGTCACCCAATTATGTCATCTTTGTTGATATAAAACCTTTACAAATATTATATACTTGATCAGATTCGTCAGGTTCTTATAAGCAGTACCTATAGCTTCATAAACGAGTGTATACTGTCTGCAATAAAAATTAATCATTGAAAAATACTTATTGGACATTCACAGATCAGCAAACCCCATGACGTATGTCAGATATTAATCGCAGGTTAGTCGGTAAAAGCTTTTTGAAACTGTGATCTCTACCAACCATTTGATATTAGACTCAATGTCTGAAAACCCCAAATATAGTAGCGGTCCCCTTTTAGGCTATCTTGCAAACTGTGTATCTGTCTCCTTCATGTACATGACGATCCGCAAAACCCGATAGCACAAAGGATGAATACCTCTCTCTCTCTCTCTCTCTCTCTCTCACACACACACACACACACACACACACACACACATTAAAACTGTTTCAGAATGGAAAGGTTATTGAATATTACAGAAAGGAAAAACATACGCCAGTCGTAGTCGTACCCCTATGAATCTTTTACCTATTAACCAAAAAATCACTTTGAATACATTATCTTTGAGTCACACACACACACACACACACACACACACACACACACACACACACACACAATAAAATTGTATACTCATTCGATTCAGTGTTTAGACAAGATCCTCAGCAAGTTAAAACGAAAAAAGTCTGGAAAGGTACTATCGCACCAATGATTTTTCGGGCGATAACATTAGAACGTGTCGGCGAAAAACCCATTATGAACTAAATATAATCGGATATTACTGGGGAATTGCCAGTAAATGAGTTATTTATAGATTATAATGACAAGGTGAACAGAGATGTTTACTAATCATGTAAGTAAATGTTTTGATTATTTACCTATGTTTGCATTAACATTCGTAATTTAATGGTTCGGATAGTGTCAGATGACTGGCCTAGCAGCCGGTGACAGAGTGGTCTAATGCGGTAGCCTTTATAAATCACTGACATCTCACCTCTGTCCACGTGGGTTCGAGTCTTGGGCTTGTCCAACGAGGGTGGGGTACTATTTTGTTAAAAATCAGCGTTGATGATGGTGGTAGATGTCCCAATTAGCAAACAATTCAAATTAGTGTTCTCGAAAGCAACTTTGTACCAATATGTTTCCCTTGCAGTGGACACTGGGGAGTAGTTGACCGTTTACAAATAGCTATGTATGTTCTTTGTATCCTTTTATGAGCTAGGTCGGACATGTGTAACGTTCCATTAAGCTGGCACCGCCAATTTTAAGCGAACAGTTTACGAAATAATTTATCCTCACTAATATTTTCCCCGGGTAGGATTTTTTACTTGAATCCCACCGCCTTCCGTTCTCTAGGGATAGATTCCTTACCCTCTTCTAAGTTGAACAAAATTCATTGTTTTCAACATGCTCGGCTGGATAGGATATTTTCCGTTTGCGAGTCCCTGTTCGATCATCCTCCCTCCGGGAACACGATTTCAGTTGTGATTTAAGTGGACAATCCCTCCCCCACCCCCCAAGCACATAAAAGGAAACGATAGCAATTGATATCAGCATTTGCTTCGGTGAATGACTCAGTGTTTTCTGCTAGGAGCACCACAATTTTTATATCAAGTTCCAGTCATTATATTTAAATCAATAAGTGTATTGCGTGATTTAAGGAGAAACACTTTAATAATATATACTGACTAAGCATCTTTCCTATGTAGAATGCCGTTGTACAATTCACTGCAAATGCATTATCTGTTTGTTCATGAGGCAGAGTATAGTGAGAAATAATAAACAATCGATAGTTACATTTATGTGTTAAGCCAGTGGGGCGGGGGAGGAGGATTGTCCCTCGAAGCCCGGTGAAGCGGGACGCCATCGGAAGCTTTCATCCCTTTTGCAGCTCAAAATTTCATATTGCTTCACCTCACCTTAGTGTAACGATGGGTGAGGTGGAGGGGGAAGGATGAGGTTGGCAACTGACACAAAAATTATTCTCTGTATCAAAGAAGTGACGTTACCAAAGGCCATTGACCTTGGGCGCCTCGGTTGGGGCGCAATTAATGAACATTCCCCCACCCCCACCCCAGCGCCTCGAACCCTCACGCCTCATGCTAGCTCTGCTCGTGTACGGGTTCCTCTGGTATAACCTTGCTCAAGTGTCAAAGCTATGCTTTTCGAAACAGAAAATTGCCCTTTTTCCATCTATTTATTGATAAACAGTGGAAAAGTTCACAAGGGAAATCATAATTCCCTGGAAATATCCATGTTTAAGTTTTTCTTCTAACAATTTCAAAGCCTTTATAATACTTTGTGTAATGTTTGTACCCATCCAAAAATGTAGCTTTGAAAGCATAAAGAGGTTCAACCAAAACTTCAGGTTGTTCCCTATTGTGTAATCCAATTAGTGAAGTTAATTCTAGAAAGGTTTTGCGGAAATTTGCGAACAATTTCCTGTGCTTTTGAACCAGCCCATCTACCATTCCACCCAAGCGGAGATTATTAGTTGTTTATATATGAGAAGATAAGGTTGTCCAAAACGAGGTTAATATACATAGTGGTAAATAAAAGTAGTAACATTTTTTGTTGTCTGAAATTTATGGTTGGTAATAAAGAGTCTTCATAAGGAACAAAATACATGGTTCTGGGTAAGAGATTCTGTAAAATGTGTAAAATGCACATGTGGTTATTTAGCAAAATGGTTGAGGATGTGATCGCCGTATTTATTGATGCATGCGTCAAATAAATCAATACATCGACGTTCAGGTACAGGCATGGGAGTACGTAAATGCTTCAAGTGGGATAGACAGTTATTTCATTGCTCGACCATGGCAGGTAGAAATGAATAGTAGTTGTTAAGAGGACTGTACAGATATTCCTCTAATTTTATGCTTTAGAATTATAAGATGGAATCTTGATTGAAATTAATTTTCTGAAAACGATTTTTCGTAAAGTTCAACAATATGGATTCTTGCAATGTAGATTGTTGGTTGCATGGGCGTGTTTAGTTGTTACACAAGAAATATAAAGAAGTGATTTCTTTCAAAATGCCTTCATATCTTTTATTTGTTTAAAACAAGAAACCAAATAAATGCTCTGCCACTAGGATCGTCTGCGACTCTATGCCTGATTATATTGGACTGAAATGGGGTGTCTTGAGTCCTATATTGGGATCACCTAGTGGTCACTCCGAGACGCATTAGGAAAGGTCGTCAAGGGATTTGCTCCGCCCTTTTGTTACCTGGGTCTAGCTTTTATTGAGCTCACAGTGTGCACGTGGGTTGACACGAGTATGTTAACTCTGCTTGTGCACGGGCTCCTCTGTTATAACCTCAAGTGTCAAAGCAATACTTTTCGAAATTTAAAATTGCCCTTTTTCCATTTATTTATTGATATACAGTGGAAAAGTTCACAAGCGAAATTATAATTGCATGCAAATATCCATTTTTAAGTTTTATCTTTCAACAATTTCCATGCTTTGATGGTATTTTTGCAATGTTTGTACTGGTTCAAAAATGTAGTTTTGAAAGCGTAAAGAGATTCAACCGAATGTTCAGGTTGTTCACTATTGTGTGATCCAGTAAGAAGAGTCAATTTTAGACCGATTTTTGCGGAACTTTGTGTCCTATTTCTTCTGCTATTGTACCATCCCATACCCAACTCAACTCCAGCGGAGACCATCGGTTGTTTGTATATTAGAAGATAAGGTGGCCCAGACTGAGGTTAATAGTGAAAAATATACATAGCAACATGTTTTTATCTGACTTTTATGATTTGTATAAAAGTCTTTGTACAAAACAAAATTCATGGTTCTGCATAAGAGATTTTGTAAAATTCACACGTGTTATTTCACAAAATGATTGAGGATGTGATGACCGTATTTATTGACGCCTACCTTAAATATATATGCACATCGGCGTTCAGGTCCATTGATGTTAGTACGTGAATGTCTCAGAAATGGGATTGACAGTTATTTCATTGCTCGACCATGTCAAGTAGAAATTAATACCCAGTTGTCAATTATTGTACGTATACACTCTTAATTTTCTGCTTTAGAATTAAAATCAGAATTTTGATTGAAACGAATTTTATGAAAACGGTATTTCGTAAAGTTCAACAATATGGATTCTTGCTATGTAGATTCTTGGTTGTATGTAAGTGTGTGATTACAGGAATGGGAGTACGTAAATGCTTCATAAGTGGGATAGACAGTTATTTCATTGCTCGACCATGTCTGGTAGAAATGAACAACCAGATGTCGAATTATAAACTAGAATCTTTATTGGAATGAATTTGATAGGAACTGTATTTTATAAACTTCAACCAGATAAGTTGTTGTCATGTATCTTAATGGTTACAAAGAAATTTGTGACTGCAAATAAATAATATGGTTTTTCTTCCAAAATGTCACGTAATCATTTGTTTCTTTCAAATAAGAAATCAAACAAGTGCTTTGCCACTTGGATTGCCTGCGACGCCATGTCCGACTGTATATTCGAATCACCCAGTGGTTACTCAGAGACGCTTTAAAAACAGAAACGGGATTTCTTCCGCCCATTTGTTACTCGGGTCATGCATTTGTAGTGGTCACTATGTGCATGAGTACGCTTGATCTGCTTGAGTACGGGCTTCTCTGCTATGACTGTGCTCAAGTGTGAAAGCAATGCTTTTCGAATTAGAAATGTTCCCTCTCTTTGCATTATTTATTGATATACAAAGGAAAACATCTCTGATATTTTCCGTTCTTTTTCTGTGCTGTAGTGTTGTCATGCTTCCACGGATCCAAAGGATATAGCTCTGAAAGGACTTATATCTTCAATCACAAATACAGATTTGTACCTAGCGTGTGACCCAAACGTGAAAGTTCATTTTGAAAAGGGTTTCGCATAACAGCTGCTACATGGGCGCCCGCAGGATTTGTGGCCGGGGTGGGGGGTGGGGGTGGGTGGGTGCTCGGGAATTTGCGGCGGGTCAGTCAGTCACGGCCGGGAGAGTTAATATAAGAAGCAATCTGAAACTAAAGCTAATATTTATTAAGCGTTTGAACAGAATCTTGTGACATATTTTCAGCTTCATTTGCATGATTAAACTTGTCGGAATATATATATATATATATATATATATATATATATATATATATATATTTGCAGTATGATTTCGGGGGGGGGGTCACATGACCCCCCCCGACCCATGCTGCGGGCGCCCATGAGCTGCTAGACAAAGATCAATGTCTTGTGGACAGTCAGACCCGTGGGGAATGGTTAGGGGTCATTTACATATAACACATGTTTGTCATGCTGAGTTATACTGATGGGATTTTGTTTTCTCTTGTGTGTATGTTACAGATGAGTAGTTGAAATTTTGTTCACATGCAATATTTTTATGGAAAAGTAAATATTCCCCTCTAACTTATATCAATAATACTGTGATATGGCGGGTAGAAATTATACACTACTAATTGATTCAACAATTGGTGACTTGATTTATAAAATGGTTCACACATCTCGGTATTTTTGTGCCTTGCATATAATGTTCACAATATTTATTATGTTCTTACAAGTTGTATAGTCTATAGTTGAAACATGACAGTGAGAAATAATTGGGAAGTGAAAACTAGTGGCATAAAAGTCAATACGCCAACGGTCTATTAATTAAGGAAATGTTGATGAAACCGTGTTATAAGTGTGGGTCTTTTTTTAACTTGTTTCCTACCAGAAGAATACATTGAATAATATAAAACACGCGTCGTAAGACCGGTGTTGTTATTTCACAGCCTTAGAAATGTACAGTTTTGTAAAGAAACTTGTTTGACTTACAATTTTTAATAGGGGCATGTGTTAAATTTCGCAGACAGAAGGGTATGGAGAAAGTGAGATAAGTAGAGACAAACACATATCAAGAAAAGTATCACTTATTCTCGGTACTATCAAACGGATTCGCATCTTAAACGTCATGATTTTTAAACATTGACGAGTTATGAGTTGGTAGGTCAGCTTGTATAGATGATGCAGAAAAATATATTTACGAAATTTCAACCATAGATTATCTCCATCAATTGCTCCGAATTAATATCAATAAGACTACCTTAAACAGAAGTTTGTGTTCAGAAACTACGTTCTTCTTTCAGTATCAGCGACGTTGACCTTTGGCCTTTTGTACCATAAAATCGACAGGGCTCTTCCTTACCCCATGTGCAAACCATACACAAAGTTTGGTAACTGTAGATGCGACCAACATCATAACATAATGCGACCCTAATAAAAGTGAATGCTTCATATCAAAATACCTTTTGAAAAAGTTGAAACGCGAGCAAAATAATAAACAAACCCGACACAACAGACAACACTTTTTTGGCAAATGATTTTATTCTTTTATTCTGAATGGTGCACTGTAAAAAATATGACGAAGAAGAACTATAACAATGCGATATTCACAACTGTTTTCAATAGGCCTTTATATAATATGAAATATTTTAACAACCAACTGATAATCTCTCTCTTTAAAAACTTTCTGAATGAATCCATGATGACTGAGTTGCATGCAATCATTATGATACCTTAAACAACGGGCCAAGAAGTCAAAGTAGTTTCATGAATATATGTTATTTGGAGTTTTATGTGATGACCGACAGTTTTAAAACTAACGTGTCATTCCAGACCACCTGCTCCAGTTCATTGTGAGGAACAGCCTTTAGGAAGCCATATCCTATGTTTTTCTTTGTTGTTGGTTTTTGAAATAACAAGCTGGTTGGATCCGATCTAAAACTGTCTATCACTAAATATTCGCGTGTTAATTGGTTGAAAATCTGAAGCGTAACAGTCCCTGGAAATGGCCAGGGCAAGGAAGCATCATCCTCTCCTCTCATTATCACAAAGAACACCGTCATGCATCTTTCTGTGCCTATTCCATCTCCATTCAGGTAGATCCTGGAGCACATTTTGTATCCGTTGGAAGTAAATAACGGGTTGCTGTTAATGACATAATGACTATCAGCTATGGCCCGTTGTCTTTCCTCTTCATATCTGTGGATGGTAATAACGCTTATGCTCACTTCCACACTCAGCTTCGCAATTGAAGATCCATGGTTACCGTGTTCCAAAAGTTATGTCAGAGGAGTGGCGAGAGTGGTTGTTGATCTTATCTCTATGATTGCAGCCTCAACCTCTTCCAAGCGAGCCATTATAACATCTTCTTTTTCACGGCCCTGTTCCATCTGTCTTGCCAAAAATCGAATACTTCTTCCATTTCTTGTCACGTATTGCCTAAATACTCGAATCTCCTCAGTGTGCTGTTGGTTGTTTTCTTGTTGGTTTAGAATTATCACCCTCATCTCATCTACACTACTCTGAAGCATATTGATAACTTCCTGAATGGATCTGTTTCTGTCCTCTAATTGTTGTATTCTTTATCGTAAATCAGATGAAATGTCCTGCAGCCTTTTGCTCGTTCTTAATGTTTCGAAATCAAAATTGAGCATAAATATCACAAATAATTCAAAATGCTGCTTATTTTCATTATTTTCATGCATCGCAACCTCTTCATTTGATGCTGTGAAACTGCAACCTATAGAATAGAACTTGCACTGTCGAAACCCAGGGGTTAGAAAATCCATTTTCTTAGAGTTTTCTTGTACTTCCTGATCGCTTGGTCCTAAGCTTGTGCGTACTACTTACTACTCAGCATCTATAATAATAATAATAATAATAATAATAATGATAATAATGATAATAATAATGATGATGATGATGATAATAATAATAATAACTAAATGGACGGCATTTGTTAGCCATCGACATTCCCCACACCTTTTAATGCATATTTCCAAACAACCACCCCCACCTAATACCCCCTCTCCCAGCAGTTCAAACTGTAAAATCCGTCATTTATAAGAAGCGCCTCCCTACTATGACTGCATAAATGAAATTTGTTCAAAAAATATTTGAAAATGTCATTATAATTGTAATATTTACATTGAACTTTTGACCCTAGGGGCGGGGACCATAAATGGCAGATGGCAGCCCCAATGACTATATAACTGCAAAACCTCGTGAGTCTCCAATCAACGTTGTAGGAGATGTGGTAACGGAAGAGCGTGAGGATAATAATTACTTTTCGACACCAGAAAATATTTACACATAAGTTGTAATAATATGTCAATGTAAATGCAAAAAAGAAATCTATGTTCTTTGTATTCTATTTTTTGTTGTCAAAATAAACATTAAATGGTATGATGTAATCAGCCATGAATGATCATGACGCTAGCAAACTATATGCATCAGACATTTAGTTTCATAAAGAATTGCAAAACTAATGTCTTGAAATAATTTTAGATTCTAAATAAACCACAAAATAATTAATTCTAATTAGCATTCTTTTCCTAAAAGAAAACCACACCAAAAGACACTGATGGTGTGATGCTGCAACAATCGCTTGATCATCATCAGTACGTTGAAAATCTCATAGAATTTAACATGGCAGATACGAGGTACGAACTGAAATGTCAGTATACAAAATAACATGGTAGATACGAGGTACGAATTGAAATGTCAGTATACAAAAGTATCTTGTGTAGTGGTGTATTATGAAGAAGAAAAGGACTGCATGTTTATCTGTTAAATGAAAGAGTAGAATCCCGTTCCAATCTTTGTAATATATCAGAGATGAATTTCACTTTTAATCAATGACCGAACAATAACTTAGTTTAGATAAACTTTTGTAAATGCACGTTCGTGCATAGGGGTTCTACGTATTGAGTTAGATAGCCGCTTGTACGTGTGTGCCAGATAACTTGAACTGTTACAAGCGAGGCGGAGAGATCCGTGCATATCATTTTGTATCCAACATAGCCAATCAATTTTACTCAATACATGGAATATCAGTCTGTACAGACCAATCAAATTACAACAAATAAGGCCACGGTTCTGTCATAGTGCTTTATTTTTGATAGAATGAGCTCACATCGTTTGGTGAAGTAATTCGCGTCTGTGAATGTAAAGGCTGGTGTAATAATCAATAAGGAAGAGAGGATGCTGTTTTTTGTTTTATAAAAACGACAACAGTAACAAAATCTAAACAAGACAAATATGCATAGAGATTCTACAACTATCTGAAACACATATAGATAGAAAAAAGGATGAGTCATTGTAATAATATATTATAAACGGAAAAGCAAATTAGGAAAATAGCTCTTGACAAATTCTGAAAACATGAATAGACGTGTTTTTACAGAGACGCACTTAATGATATTTTTTCTAAACACTTCTGTTTATGTATAACTACATGTATAACTACATACATAGGGAACTCTAGCAACAAATTCGTAATTATTCAAATTTATTTGTTCATATCTTCGATTGTCTTTGTCTCTTCAATTCAGTACAAAATTAGCAATCTATAAAAAAAAGTTCTTGTATATCATATACATTTAAATAATTTAAATATATATGTCAGATTGGGAAGTTTGGCACTTTTTCTCCGTGGTTTAATTGAACTCACAGTTCATTTGCAGATGAATATAGAAATTTTATAATAGCTCTGAAGATTATTTCCAAGAACTTCATCTCCATGCTGACTCCACTAAATCTCTCTCTCTCTCTCTCTCTCTCTCTCTCTCTCTCTCTCTCTCACACACACACACACACACACACACACCCTGACTTTCAAGGCCACCCGTGAGGATCGCCGAAACTGGTTTTTACTAGCAGATAGTCTTAACATACACGTATCAATATACTAGCTTGATTTTAAATGAGACGTTTTGTACCTAAATATTATAAAAATGCTGCTATTAAGACGTTACACCAAAGCATTCTACGTAGAATACTACTACTACTGATGATTTATACGCCTAACGGCGTGTCACAGAATAAGGCAAGAAATAACTTGGTTTCGCCTTAGAGCAATTTGATTATGTTCGTCGTACATGCGTACAACGTTACCTAGGGTGGATAATTGTTTTGTTTTTTTAGTTGAGTGACTGAACTAACAAGTATTCCGTCGTAGTTCGCTTGCGATGAGAGATGCTAAAAGCACGGTATGCACGGGTATTTTACCCTCATTAATGCTCATTCCCATGAAGATTTAAGACAAGGTTTTTATCTAACTGACACACTGGTCTTTTGGATCTTGTCAAGGAGTGTACATTCTCCATTCGTTCAACAGCAATAGGGCTGTATGCAGCTGGGTAGCTGTGCAGTTGGGTAGCTGTGTAGATGTGCAGCTGGGTAGCTGTGTCTGTGGGTAGCTGTTTAACTATGTGTAGCTGTGCGTATGCGTGCGGGTGTACGACAGAAGTTCAAGATTTGTAAACTTGTGCGCATTGTGGATCCATGAAGGGGAGTGTGGGGTCAATACAAGTTTGGACCAACCCAAGGATCCAGGAGAACTGTGCAATTTGTCAATTGGACACGTAAACAAGGTCAAGGTGTTTCATTAGCAAGTTTTACAAATGTTCGAGTCACGTGTGGATATGATTGTACGGAATGTACAAATAACTAAGTTACGAGTCATATGTTTGTTTCAATTGATTGTGGTTTCAATTGAGTACAATATCATTGTTTACATTACATGAGATTATGTGAATCTCGCTTTCATCGCTTTCATTGTTTACATTACATGAGATTATGTGAATCTCGCTTTCATCTCGTGAGATTATGTTAATATTACCTTCATATCTGAATGTATGAATCACATTTGTTTTTTTCACTGGCGAATGTTTGTGTTGAGTAATCGAATGAGTCGTGTGTTTGGTGCGTGAAAGAATCACCATATATATATATATATATATATATATATATATATATATATATATATATATATATATATATATATCAATTCATTTCATAAACTCCATCGTTCATCACAATGTGTTGTGTTGTCATTTAGTCCAAGCATCCATTCAGGTTAAATCCTGTTACATTGGTATCAGAAGTGGGATGCTTTGGATTGAATGAACTACCAACATACTGTATATATATCGTAGACAGGCTGTTAATCGTGGACTTTTTGACAAGTGAATTTTTAGTAGGTGTGGAGTTCCCAACATATACACATTTGTTTAGGTTTTGTTGCCTTAACTAAGATTGTTAGTTTTAGTTTGACAACCTCTATCTTATCACCAAACAATCATGACTTCGCTAAAGGATCTAGCTAAATTTGGAAAACAACTTGGTTATGAAGGGGAAAGTCTGACGAAGTTCATAAGTGAAGAACAAGCAAAAGAAAGGGATGAAGGGGCAAAGGAAAGGGAATTAGAAAGAGAAAGATTGGAAAGGGAACACCAACTCGAAAAGGAGAAAAGGGAATTAGAAAGGGAAAGATTAGAAAGGATACAACAACTCGAAAAAAACGAAAAGGGAGTCGGAAAAGGAAAGATTGGTATTAGAAAGGGAAGCAGAGGAAAGAAAGGTTCAGTTAGAAAAACGGGCAAAGTTGGCAAAATTGGAGATTAGAGTTAGAAGAAAGAAATAAACAAAGAGAGTATGAAAGACAATTAGAGTTAGCAATCGCTTGAAAACGAGAACAAGATGATAACATGGATAGTTATCTTCATCGGTTCGAGCGGTATGCCGATAACAATAAATGGAAGCGAGATGATTGGGCTCTTCATCTCAGTGCTTTGTTAAAAGGTAAGGCTCTCGACATATACTCAAGACTTCCTAGTAGCGAGGTGTTTAATTACGACGCTCTGAAGGAAGCACTATTAAAACGGTATGAATTAACAGAGCAAGGTTTCCGGAAAAAGTTTAGGTAGAGTAGACCTGAGAAGGGGAAACCTTTGGGGCAATTTATCGTTAGAATAGATAATTACCTCCAACGCTGGACTGAATGTGCTAAGGTGAACAAAACTTTTGAGGGTTTAGTGGATATCTTGCTCAGAGATCAGTTACTAAGTATAGTAAGGCGAGATTTGAACCAATTTCTTAAGGAAAAAAACATTCACAGATGTTCAAGACATGGCTAAGCAAGCAGATCGTTTCGCTGAAGCACATGGTGGAACTCAAAACGTGGTTTCGAAAGATAAGTCTGTTAATCAGTCTAAGGGTTCGACTCCCAGAGAGCCAGCGAAACCAACTGAGATGGGTAAATCTGATAGAGAGAAATAAGACATAAAAGTGTAGTGCTATGCATGTAACGAATGGGGTCATGTAAAAGCACAATGTCCTAAAAAAAAGGTCCCATACATAAGGCAGCCGTAGCAATACATAACAAAAACTGTTCCGATAGATTTATTCGTGAAGATATTCCTTTATTCGATACATGTATGTTCCCGGAAGCGCGGGTACCAACAGCGAACGATACTGTTAACGGTCAGGCGGTCAGTTTTACGTGATACCGGTTGCACAGGTGTGGTTATCAAACGTAGTCTCGTGATGGATAACCAAATGCTGGGGATAGAAACTCCCTGCATGCTACTCGATCAGACGATCGATCGCGTACCTGTTGCAAGAGTTAGGATTGAAACTCCTTTCTTGACCGGAACATTTGGTGCGCTTTGTATGGATAATCCAATTTACGATTTGACAATCGGCAACGTTGAAGGGTCTCGTCTGCCGACTATGGAAGATTTTTCAAACACCCCTAGTTCTAGCCGTTGAAACATGAGCACAAACCCAGCGGGAAATATGCGCGTTTCGGAAGTTAATCGTCCCCGAAACAATCGAAGGAATCTCGCGTGACGATTTCCTCCGGGAGCAAGAGCGCGACACATCTGTAAGTTCTATTAGAGAGAAAATCGCGTGCAACTACATTAAACGCTGTAAAGGAGGGGGTAGTTCAGAGTTTGTCAAAAGAAATGGGTTAATTCATAGGGAGTTTACTACACTAAAGGGAAAGAAATATTGGCAATTAGTTGTACCTCAAAAATACCGGTCTCGTGTATTGAGGGTAGCTCACGAATCTAGTATGGCAGGTCATCTGGGTACGGGAAAGACTACCAGCAGATTACTGGCTGAGTTCTACTGGCCTGGTGTAAATAGTGACGTTACTAGGTTTTGTAGGTCCTGTGATGTATGTCAGAAAACTGTGTCTAAGGGGAGAGTTTCACGTGTTCCCCTAGGCCAAATGCCCTTGATAGATACACCTTTCAAAAGAGTGGCTGTGGATATTGTCGGGCCCATAACAACCTGTAACCGATAAGAAAAACAGGTATATCCTTACACTCGTGGATTATGCAACTAGGTACCCTGAAGCCGTAGCATTGCCTAGTATCGAAACAGAAAGGGTAGCCGAAGCGCTAGTGGATATATTCAGTAGGGTAGGAGTACCGGAAGAAATTGACAGATTGCGGAATCCAGTTCACTTCGACCTCATGAGTGAAGTTAGTAGGTTGTTATCCATAAAACAACTGAACACAACACCGCATCATCCCATGTGTAACAGTCTGGTAGAAAAGTTCAATGGTACATTGAAGCAGATGTTACGTCGAATATGCGCGGAACGTCCGCAAGATTGGGACCGTTATTTGAATGCTATCCTATTCGCGTATCGTGAAGTGCGGCAAGAAAGTTTAGCGTTTTCGCCCTTTGAATTGCTGTATGGAAGAACGGTACGGGGTCCTATGCGAATCCTACGCGAACTTTGGACAGGTAATGTCCCTGACCAGGAAGTGAAAACTACTTACCAGTATGTGCTCGATTTGCGCGAAAAACTAGAAAATACCTGTAAAATGGCACATGAAGAGCTAACAAGATCGAGTCGTAAGTATGCCAAATACTACAATCGTAAGACGCGCGACAGGAAATTCGTTGTGGGTGATCAGGTTTTGGTACTTCTTCCCACAAGTAATAATAAATTATTGGTTCAGTGGAAAGGTCCATACAAGGTAAAAGAAATCAAGGGTGATATGGACTATAAAATTGACATGAATGGTAGATTGAGCATTTTTCATGCTAATATGCTAAAGTTGTACGTAGAAAGGCGCGAGGAAGCGTCAGAAAAAGGAGTGTTGAATGTAGTATGTTCAGCAGTTATCGAAGATGACGCGGAAATGGGAGAACCCGAGACAGATGCTCCACTAGAATATCCTTTGCACAGTGAAAGAGAAGGGATAGATCAGGTGAACGTAAAGATCAATTTAAACAGATCAAAGAGCTCCTAGGAAAGTATTCTGATAGTTTTACCGATAGAGCAGGATGCACAACCCTAGTTGAGCTAAAAATAAAGTTATGTACATCTGATCCAATTAGGATTAAGGGTTACCCGGTTCCATTTAATGCGCGAGAGACAGTAGATGAGGAGGTTAGAAAAATGTTAGACTTGGGGGTGATTGAGCCGTCAATTTCACCATATTCATCTCCCGTTTTCCTTGTGAGGAAAAAAGACGGTACTAATCGCTTCTGTATTGACTTTCGTCAGTTAAACAAAGTGACGGTGTTCGATGCCGAACCGATGCCGGGTATATGGAGAATCTTCTTGCGAAATTATCAGGTCACCGATATATTTCGAAATTTGATTTATCAAAAGTGTATTGGCAGGTACCGATAGTTGACGAGTCCCGCCAATTGACGGCATTTGCTACACAGAAAGGACTGTACCAATTCAAGGTGATGCCATTCGGATTGGTAGGAGCCAGCGCCACGTGTTGTCGCTTGATGCGCAGATTATTGAAGGACTTGGTATGCGTTGATAGCTTTGTGGACGATATTTTTGTGTACACGGATACTTGGGAAAAACATCTATCCGTTTTGGCTGAACTTTTCAGAAGACTCCGTGAAGCCAACCTCACGGTGCGACCTACTAAATGCAGTATTGGCTATACTGATTTAGAGTGCTTGGGTCACATGGTCTGCTCAGCCAGGCATTTAAAACCTCACCCCAAGTAAGTAGAAGCGGTTATGAAATCACCCCAACCAAATAACAAGTCTCAGGTTAGATCTTTCCTAGGTTTGGTAGGTTTCTACAGAAAATTTATCCCTAATTTCGCTGCCATTGCTAGCCCATTATCAGATCTAACAAAGAAGGGGCAACCAAATAAAGTGTCATGGGGACCATCTCAGGAAAAAGCATTTAATGCATTGAAGGAAAAGCTGACTAGTGCACCAATTCTAAAGTTACCTGATATCAGTAAACCTTTTATCATAAGAATTGATGCTTCCGATACTGGGTTGGGAGCAGTTTTTTTTTGCAGGAGCAAGACATGATAAAAATGCCTGTAGCCTATGCTGGTAAGAAGTTACTGTCAAGGGAACAAAAGTACTCAGTGACTGAGAAAGAATGCTTAGCTGTAGTATGGGGTATTGGTAAGTTTCGTGCTTATCTTTTTGGGAGAGATTTCGTTCTCGAAACGGACCATCAACCATTGTTGTATTTAAACAAAGCTAAGGTCGCTAACGCTCGGTTGATGCGTTGGGCGCTAACACTTCAACCCTATCGTTTTCGAGTTGAGGCAATCAGAGGGGTCGAAAACGTAGGTGCAGATTATTTAAGTAGGATGTAAATAGAAAATCCGGATTACTGTGTAAAAAGTATAGGTGTTGTAAAGCAACATTAGTAGTTAATTTCCTTTATTCTGTGAAAGCTAAAAAAATGTGTACATTTTTCTCTTGGGGGGAGGTATTGTCACAGAATACAGATATAGAGAAAAAATAATCTTTACAATCGATGATGTAGCGACGAGACAAGTGTTGGTTCTACAACTTTTCGAAATGCATATGTTATTGACTATTCTGTTGTTTTTTGCAGCACACTGAAATATAATAATTTCTGCATGAACTTGGTCCACTTTTTGCACTTGTCCACTCCTTGTTAATTATTAGTTTTATTTTTTACCACCAAACTAAGCCTGTTGAGAATAATACAATATCACAAAAACTGAGATGGCAAGGAATTAGAAAGGCTGATTTTATTTAAAATTTTGATACTGGTAAACTAAGGAAGATTCAGGATGCACATACTAGCATATAATCCATATATCAGACTGATATCAACAATCTGTATTCGCAAAAAGTCATCATTTCTAATAACACTGCGTCAGAATGTTTTGTAATAAATATTCGCAATCCGCTTTGTAATGTTATGACTCTAAGGTCTTAAAGTAAGTAACAGAAAAAGAGCGAAAACCAACGACCTTTGTAAAATTCAATTAATAACTTATTTCCCTAGAATACAAAGTAAAAAGTTTAGAAGAACTCACAGTATTGTGAATTAAATCCCAAATAGTCCCAAAAGTTCTATCACAAGTCTAAATGTATGAAGTTCCAATTGAATTCCAGTGTATTCCAAATAAATTACAATATTGAATGTATTGATATGCCTGTAGTCTCGAATGTGCTAATGTGCCGATGGCCTGGAATGTGGTGATATGTTTACAGTCTTTTGATGTATCACAATAATACAATCCCAAATGTCCTTGTCTTAATTCACTATAATTTCAAATTAATGTTTTAGTCCAAGAATATTATTGAGCACTTTGTAATTCCAGTGAATAATAATTTGAATAAATAATTCCAACCAAATTAAAACCTGACCACAACAATAAGACTGATTCTACTTCGGATGTTAAGGCCAGAGTGAGTAATTCTTAGGTTAACAAGAATATATAACTTCTATTTGACCTAGGTCGCAATTACTATTTTCCGGAAATACTTTGTCAACTTAATGGGAAATTTTCTTTCTGGAAAATTCTAAGGTCTGAATCAAGACTGTATATTTAACTCACACCGATATAAACATGTTTACTATTAATAATGATCTGAATATTAAATCCACAATCATAGAAAAATATTAGCGATGTATTATGTAATTTACAAAATAAATGTCACTCGTCAGGTACACCATTAATTTGATTTCGGACAAAGACAAAGTACAAAAAATATATATAAACATAAGATATAATTATTAACAAAAGCCAACAAAAATACAAATTTCATATACATAACAGTAATAAAAATATCAAACGATGGTTTGGAACTAAATGCCAAAAGGCCAGCAGAAAATATCATCATGCAAGAAATATACATTACAATAACCATAACACAGTTTGTCCACAAGATTTTCATATAACTAAATAACAAGAGTTGGATGTTCAAACTGAATGAAGATTTGATGCTATTTTCAGTTCATATGCGAATAGTAAATAGTAGGGGAAGGGGTTGGGGGTTGGGTTGGCGTTTAATTCAGCATTAATATTGAATATAAAATAAATTAATGGAAAGGCGATAAAATGTGATCTTATTTGATAGTTGACCTGACATTTCAAGGGTAAAGGATTACATTAATTAATATGTGAGCCAAATAATGTTGAAACATAATTTTATTAAAATTTTAAGAAAATATAAATGATGTACAGATTGATTTTATAGTTCGGTTTGGTGATTGAAAAATCATGTTGGTAAAGAATTTTTTTTATATAAAAGTACGAAAACATAAACAATCCGAAAGTTCAGGAAAAAAAAACAAACATTGTATTTCTCTCTATTTTAGGCTGTCGTGGCTTCTATCCTATTTTTAATGTATCCTTCATGTAACTGTTAACATTTGGTGTGTATGTTTCTCTCCCTCTCACCTATTGTGGACTGATATACAACTCACACGTAAAGATCGATAATAGATATTACAATTGAGTTGTGTCCATACGAAAAGGTCTAACCACCCTAATGCAATCTTATCAAATCTACAGCCAGGCTTCAGTCTTTCAGACGAACACAATTTATACGATAATATTTACCCAAGTGAGTATTCCGTGCCTCTTCACATGTCTTCTTTTTCTTTTCTTCTTCTTCTTCTTCTTATTATTATTATTATCTCGCTGCACCATAATTTTGACATATTTCTTTGGTTCCTATCACATACTGCGTAATCAAAATTTGCAAGGATAAAAAAATGAGCTTTTGACCTCCGTTTAATCAAGTCATTTCCTAAATGAGCATTCTTTACGAGGTCTGGGTTGAGTATTCGTCTGTTCCATCTCGATTGATGCTTTTGAAGTAGAACAAATTGTAGCATTTTATCATCTCCATTTAATTCAGTAACATTATTTTAATATTAAGTTAGTATTGGTAGTATTCAGCATGTGAGACTTCTGGGGAACATCCCTAAAAATCCAGTAGGTAGATCGTTTCGAGAACACATGCACATACTGGGGGTCTCTAGTAGCAGCTAATAGAGGAAATCAGGATGGAGCATTAGTTTTAATTAATGAGTGAAACAATTTGTTTAATTTGTTCAAACTATTTAAAATGTAACTAGTAACCTCGTGCTGTCATACAGTACTGTCATATATTACATACTTTCTTCAATTTACCATGTCAATGTGTAACCCGCAATATGTAACACCATTTCTCTACACTGTGAAGTTTTCAATTTATTTATATTATTTAGATGTATACATTTTCTGATTTCGTGATAGAGTAGAAATTCAAGCAGACCATTAAGCTTGATTATTACTGCAAACAGGTGCATTAACACAAATGCGAATGGTTCTTAATACGTGTGTAGTATTAAATTACGAGAAACTTCCCTGCAAACATTCCTGCAAAACGGCCCTCAACTTTGTGAGGGCCGTTTTGAAGGAATGCTTTTATCTGGAACGTGATCGTGACTTTTATGGAAGATTATATTTCTTTGAAAATTGGCGAAGATGAAATTGATGTGTTTTTGAAAAGTTTAGATAACATTGGTAAAACTGATATAGATCGATAATTGTTTGCTAACGATATATAACTTTGTTTAAAGTCTGGTAACACTTTGGCTAATTTCAGATTATGTTGGAAATATTCTCGTATCAATACCTACATTTATCAAGTTAGAAACTGAAGGGGCAACAAGGTATTTTAAGTATTGCGCTTTGGTTACCCAGAGTTACTGACCAGCAGTTGTACCCATCTTTACCATCTCGTTATTGCTTGTTATAGCTAGCAAAGACCAAACGAAAAAAAAAAAAAATTGCCCAAGTGGCACCATGACATATTAATATCATACAATTATGTAACTGTAATATCTGCAGTGAGAGGTTTTATGGAATTTTACTTAGACCATACTTGTTTCGATACATTTCACTGAAAGAAGTACATCTTAAGGTACAAATAATTTCTCATATCATTTTAATAAATGGGCCTGTCCTTCTTCAGTTTTCTAGATCTTTCAGTGAGACCAACAGTATAAGTTTTTAAGTATGTAAAAACATATATCATCGAAACACAAATGAAATGACCGATGCTTTGTGATATGAATTGTTAACAAAAGAGATTGATTTTTTACAAGCTAATACAATCTTGATGTTGTAGTAAATACATGACAGTTCAATATCGCACGTTTCAAACCAGTTGGAACTAGATGTAACAATAGGAAGATACAAATATACCTTTTGGACATGTGCCAAAGTCGAAAAGGTTCTTTGTTATATCAAGTCCCTTTAATCCACGCTTTCAGTTTGGAACGCTTCTGGATCCAATATCGATCGGCTACGGTTCAGCTCCACACAGACATCCCAAAAATTGGGTAGGCCACTTGCAAAAATCGCTTTTGTGTTTTCTAGACACTCTCAAAAACAAAGCCAAACTTAAAACACAGGTTTGCTGAATGTTTTTGAATTTGTATTATATGAAATTAACCACCTATCACGTACGTTATTCCATAAAGTATGAAAAACAGGACTATATATTGACTTCATTTCTTTTGACTATGTCCTGTCCATTGTAGACATGCAGGAAAGCTTCCCAGTAGCTTATCTTGATTCATTGTTTGTTACCGGGGTCTTCTTGGGTTCTTCCTCCACCAAATATACTGGCCGCCATGTATAGCTTACCACGTGCTGAAAAATGACGTTAAACTCAACAAAACAAATATTATCCGGATGAGAATGAAATAGAAATCGGCCTGGGCAGGTTTTTCTCGGTTCAATGCTCCCTAGTTTAAACACTTTAGAATCTTTTTCCCCGTAAAACTACGTCACAAGCGATTCACAATGCTTGCGTGTATTTATTTTTCTTCCCCTCACGTCTTTATTTCAGGTCATACTCGTCGTGTCGAGCCTTGTTTTGCATGAAGATAGACTGATTCAATTTTGAGTTAATCATAAATACACCTCTTTTTGTGAAAATAACACCCAAACTTCAGTAGTTTATAAAACCATACTAATATCGAGAGTGTATATGATACCTAGGCGATATCTGAAATAGTCTGCTTCCAAATTATCAAAACCTTTTTGAGGGAAAAAGCATACTCAGTTTCGAAACCATTGATTTGTTAGACTGCATAATTGGTAATCAGTAGGTTAGTAAATGAATCGAATACAAGATCATGAAAATAACATGATTCTGGTGTCAGTCTAACTAAGCAATAGTTTATGACGAGTGTGTGTGTGTGTGTGTGTGTGTGTGTGTGATTTAGATTTTTTAAAGTAGCTTTAACAATTTTTCAGTCATATGGCTACGATGTCTGCAGTGTGACAGTTTATAGTGATCTAGCACTGGGGCATCATGCCGCAGACATGTAGCATGATGTCCCAGCCAGTCACATTATCCTGATACCAGGCCGACCAGTCCTAACACTAACCTCTTAATGCTGAGCGCCAAGCGAGGCAGCTGTTAGTACCATTTTTTAAAGTCTTTTGTATGACTCGGCCGGGGTTCGAACCCGCGACCTCCCGCATCCAAGGCGGACACTCCAACCACTAGGCCACCGGAGCGGTCAGTTTATGACGAGGACAATACCATTGGGTATGGGCTGCCAGAGGATCTATGTCATCTGGTTGTTATGGTCCAATGCCATTGCCCTCTTCATACGTTACTATTTACTTTGGAATTAGCCAATACTTTTATTTATTGGGGCCCCGAGTGGCCAAGTGGTCTAAAGCGCTCTCCGTTACGGATCACTGCCATCTCACCTCTGTCTGCGTGGGTTCGAGTCTAGGATTCGGCGAATGTGGATATGTGAGAAAGCTTGCCAGTAGCTTCTCGTGGGTCGGTGGTTCTTTCCGGGGATTTCCCGGTTTCTTCCTCCACCGTTAATACTGGCCGCCATGTATAGCCTATCGTGTGCTGAAAAATGGCGTTAAGCCCCACAACAACAACAACAACAACTTTTATTTATTCATTCTGTATGTCCTGCACCTCGACGTACTCATCGTAACGTCATAAGCTGATATGGTCCTGCAACTCGACGTATTCATCGTAACGTCATAAGTTGATATGGTCCTGTCCAAGCTGAACATACAAACTCCATATTGTACGGCAACTCTGGCATAATGATTTAAAAAGATGTGTTATGAAAAAGCATAAAACGGTACATCACACTTTCCCTTGTTCTTTGTTTTCTTACGAAATAAAATCTCAGCCATATTATCGTCTTTTGACATTCTAAATAAGAAAGAATGCAGAACAAAATTAGAAGCCATTTTGAAAAGGAAACAACATGTAAGACTCCAATAATGGGCATGCATGTTGCCAGAAGTATTAAAGCCAATGCTTTTCCATCGGACTTGTATTGCACATGTGGAAATAAGTTCTAACTGCGGTTCTTATTGTATGGTTTGTATATAATGCCGAATATAAATGACATCAAATACATACTTGCTGGTTTGAAAGTGCAAATAAACTGGGCATATAAATCTCCGTGCCTCTGGCAGATTTTGGCTAATCTCATATCACCCAAACCAAGGTCGGATTGGTTGGGGCGATGGGTTGGTGGTTGCTGAGCCCCTCCCACCCTTGAAACTGAGTGTGAAGCAATCGGTACGTTAGCAACAATAGGTTTTCTTTACAGTTAGGTAATATAAAGTATGCAGTGGCAACGCTTAAAATGCAGGAGCTTCAGTAGTTTCATTCCAGAGACCACTTGTCTACTTGTTTACCAACCATTAAAAGACATTCATTCATCCGCCCCTGAAAAGGCATTTTGCTTTTTTGCTTTTCGCCTAATCCCGCTGGCCTAACATAATAAGTAAAGATATGTCAGTATAAATAGCCATATCTAAATGCTCGACTATAGATGCATGCATATTGAGTGGTATTTGTTTTATTACATGGAAGATTTAAAGGACTGTTAACATTGAACAATGACTACAATTTAAACCAAATTACGGACACCGAGATGAAATAGTTCTTTATAATTATTCTTGACGCCAGAATTTACCAAGTAATGAAACAACAAACATCACAAACATAAATATTCCTATATGAGGAGGGGCAATTGTTAACTTTTAAATAATTACTCCAATGTTTTAGACGTGTAATTATGAAGGATTTTATAGAGGAAAGAATAAAAGAAATTACTAAATCTTAATTTGAATGTTTTCCATCTCTGCTGTACGCGTCTTAGTTGTCCCAAACTAAGGACCCATCAAAGAGCACTGCAAATATCGATAATTTGCAGGATGTTTTCCTGTTCACCACCGATTTACGGCACGATGGGTTGAGGGTTTATCTTGTAAGAAATAACTGTTCTGTTCATATGTTGGGAAAAACATTTATATTAATTGGAATGCTGCCAAACACACGGGTTAGTCCGGTACGTGACAAGGGACCATGATCGATAACAAACAAGTGTATCATGAATGATATAAATAATTACAGATGTGGGGTAATAATAACAGTAGCAGGGACGAGATCTAGGACAGCGAAGTTTCACATTTTGTTCCTTCACATATATACTTTTTTAGGCAGCATTGACAGACGGAGGTGGATCATTACACAAAAAAGCAAACAAACAAAACAATGATTGCAAGACAAGGTAGAATTTCATTTGTAAATAAATATGCTGGAAGTAGCCTCGAGGAGAATGTTCGTGCAACTTTTCAGCTCTACTGTAGGCATCAAATTCTGCCCTATCGCGCATGTTGCAAGTTGTGATGGATGTTTTGGACCCCTACCCAGTTTTAGGCATCTTTTTACCCTTATACCACATGGAGGCGTTGGTGTTACACACCCTACAAGGAGCTAATAATAACAACACCTAGTAATGTAAATAAGTGTAATTAGTATAGTCAGCGTAAGAATATTCTCTCCTTTTATTTCCTCATTAAGAGCACTGATTTCAAGTTTCATATCTTTAGGAATAAAAGACAAAAAAAAAAAAAAAAAAAAAAAATGCCTTTGGAGTCTCGCAATATCATGGTAGCAAGAGTAATGTCTTCAGTAAATTGATCAGCAAACGTATAAAGCGCCTTTGAATTAACTTTATTTTACAAGTCTTATCTCGTCTTTATCAGGGATAACTGCGTATGAAATAAATTTAAGCAGGATATTATTTCATTTTTGATTGACATAAAAACAACTGTAGTCTCTTTTGTCCTGATCTATCAAATGAAAAGGTCATATTGTCAAAATTAGGCATTCTAATTGTCAATAAAATTACCACTCACCGAATGAAAGGTTTTATAATAAGATCTTTTAAGCTCCGTATTTCTGGTGATGAGAGATGTATTGTACCTTAGTACAATATTGTACCTAGTTGACTTTCATAATACCTCAAATATCTTATATTAATGATCTAGCTCTACCAACGTCATGCTTGTGCTAAGCAACATTAAAAATTCAATAACCAGTACCAAATCAAATCTTTCTTAACTCCTGTGGGCTTGATTTAGTGAAGTGCCTGTTTTCAGTGATGTCAGTGTTCATTAAACTGTCTCATGCATTTTCATCCTCAAAATTTACACTTTAAGCCACTCATTCGCACATTTATGAATCTGATAACATTTTTAAAAAATCGAACTTGCACCCACATATTAACTTGTTTTCCGGTTCTTCTGCATTTGATGAAATGGTTTTAGATCTCTGTCTGTAACATTCGGTGCTGAATTGCTAAAACATCGTTTTCAGCGGTTGTTGTTCATGTTCTGTTGTGGTATTTTTATGTTTATTGTTTTCTTGGTCAAAAATGAACGGGGAAAGAAAGTAAACAAAAGACAATCTTCCTCTTACGCACCACCAAAAGAGGTCAGCACTTATTGATATCAGTATGCAAAATATGTGTATACAGTAAAATCGTAATACAAATTGGATATCATTAGGGTTGATATTGTGACCTTCTTCTTTGAGGAGATAAAGACTGCAGAGACGATGTAGAATTTGTATCTTAATTTATCTGTACGTGTATCCAGGTGCTTTATAATCTTGCAAGGGTGTGGCAAGAATATATTAGGCTACAAAAGATTGGCAGGTAATTGAACAAATACAGATCGTATGACTAGCTACAAGTTTTCTTTGCTCCTTTTGCAAGAAGTCATCCAAGCGACTGTAACAAAAAAATTCGCTTACATTTCTCGAAACACGTTTCGGACAAAATAGTCTATTTAAATCACCGATCGATTTAAATCACCGATCGATTAATCAACCTTCGAGATGTCCAGAGCATGATGAAGTTTGTGTGACCTGTAAAATTATGTGAAAGATCTAATCACATTTTTTTTTATCTAAGTTATTACACAATTGGATTGCGATAATTAGATATAGTATTTATCAAGTCGAAATGAGCTTACTTATGTAAATTGTTTATGTTAAAGCTTTTGACTATAAAGAAAAGATGATGTCACAAAAAATGAAGAGTTGCACAAAGCGTTGTTATGTTCTTTATTAGCAGAGCATGTGGTAAAATATTTGCAAAATAATCTTTCGATTGAATGCAAGTTCTGCAGTCTTGTTTCGCGATACAGTTTCGTATCACTACTTACAATATTAATGTTTTTATTTTATGTTAGAACAAATAATAGAACCTTTATCTGAAATTGGGGTTTTGTGAGAAAAAAACAAAACAATTGAAACATGTTCATGGATAATATTGTCCACGTGGCTACGACAACATTTGTATACCAGCCATGCTTTTCACCCAAATATTGTCATTTTGGGCAATTATTAAAAGGTTTCTTTGACTAGTATGACTAAAAACAGCCACCTATAATTTCAATAACTGAACAAATCACTTTAGGCGTCAAACCATAATTATTGTATTTATTGTGTACAAAATTTCAATGTATATTGTACTGCAATTAATAAATAAAAAAAGCTATAATTACACATGAACGGGTAATCAGATGTTTAATATACTTCGTTAGATTGCAGTCCGTGTATCATTCATCGGGTGAAAGAATATGTTTGATTTTGTTTTTTTCTTTAAAAACAACATACTAACAACTGTAATAATTGAAACTTTAGTAGTTTAGTTTATGAAAATTTTACAACAGAATTGTGTTGTTAAGTTTGGAATCGGCAAAGAATAGGCAATATATCCTTTTGAAAATACCGCATCATTGTCTGCTACCTCTGAAAAATATCGCATCATTGTCTGCTACTGCTGAAAATCTAACCAAAATAGAGACCCACAAAATTTTAAAATCAAGAGGAACACTATATTATTTCATTTTTTACCGACTCACAAAAGCAAAATAAACCCCACATCTGGTTCTTTCTTTACCTGATATATCGCCACTTGTAGGGTCATCTGATTGCACTGTGGCATTCTACTACTCAATAAATATACGATATAACCATCGAGCACAAAAGTGACTGGTATAATGTTATCACTTTATAATAAAGACTTAGCCTTGGAACAGATATTTTTTTAATGTCTCCCATTGTATTGTATTTTATTTCTGACTGATTTATAAACGACATCCAATATTGAATTCATGCTTCAGTAAAGAAATTATTAAATAAAAGACAAGATAAATGCACATTCCTTTCTATGTTATCGCCTTTTCTGAGATTTTGAAATTGAATACACTTTTGCAAAGTAGTGCAATCCAAGAGATGCAAAATAGTTTTGCTGTTTTCTATGAATAGTTATCTGTATATTTGGACCGAGACAGAGCACACCCATACTACTTATTGAATCTCACCTGCCTGGACGGAAACTAAGATTTACCATACTATATATTGAGTCTTACCTGTCTGGACGGAAGCTCAACATTACCATCCTACATATTGAATTGTATCTGTCTGGACGGAAACTGAACACAACCATCCTACAGATTCAATATTACGTGTTGACGGAAACTGAGAACAACCATCCTACATATTCAATTTTACCTGTTTGGACGGAAACTGAACACAACCATCCTACATATTCAGTATTACGTGTTGACAGAGGCTGAGCACAACCATCCTACATATTCAATTTTACCTGTTTCGACGGAACTGAGCACAAACATTCTACATATTGAATCTAACCTGTTTGGACGGAATATGAATTCTACCATCCTATATATTCAATTTTTTATTTGTTTGGCCGGAAACTGAATTTTATCATCTTTTATATTGAATCGTACCTGCTTGGACCGAGACAGAGTTCTACCTTCCACTGAACTGTATCTGTTTTAGCTCAGATAAAGTTTTACATTATCTGCTAAATCCAGCAAAAGATAGTTGATTTAATTGACTATAATCTTGCGACAGCTACAATTATGTCACATAATTCAGCATGTCCCTATTTACAATTATGTCACATAATTCAGCATGTCCCTTATTTACAATAATGTCACATAATTAAGGATGTCCCTATTTACAATTATGTCACATAATTCAGCACGTCCCTATTTACATTTATGTCACATAATTCAGCATGTCCCTATTTACAATTATGTCACATAATTCAGCATGTCCCTATTTACAATAATGTCACATAATTAAGCATGTCCCTATTTACAATTATGTCACATAATTCAGCATGTCCCTATTTACAATTATGTCACATAATTCAACGTGTCCCTTATTTACAATTATGTCACATAATTCAGCATGTCCCTTATTTACAATTATGTCACATAATTCAGCATGTCCCTATTTACAATTATGTCACATAATTCAGCATGTCCCTATTTACAATTATGTCAGATAATTAAGCATGTCGCTATTTACAATTATGTCACATAATTCAGCATGTCCCTATTTACAATAATGTCACATAATTAAGCATGTCCCTATTTACAATTATGTCACATAATTCAGCATGTCCCTATTTACAATTATGTCACATAATTCAACGTGTCCCTTATTTACAATTATGTCACATAATTCAGCATGTCCCTTATTTACAATTATGTCACATAATTCAGCATGTCCCTATTTACAATTATGTCAGATAATTAAGCATGTCGCTATTTACAATTATGTCACATAATTCAGCACGTCCCTATTTACATTTATGTCACATAATTCAGCATGTCCCTATTTTGCTAATCAACCCATTATGGATTTTTTAAAATGTTGTTTTATAATCGAGTAATACTTTCAGACACGCTACCGACAGATTTACCTTTACTCAGCCGAAGTAACATCAACACTGGCTGAAACTTTTGCATGTATTTACTGTTCAGACTACAGAAGCACATTAGCTGATTCAATATTTAAAAAATATTGTTCGTATTTTCTGATTCGCTTTTGTACCCTGACCATCACATCTCCACCGACCGTCTCACAAAAACAACAACTACTACTATACGTGCCAATACCACAATTTCTACTACTGCTACCAACACTGTAACTCCACTGCCACCACTGTCCTAACTATAGCTATTTTACATATTAATGCTACTAATGCGTTTAATACTACTACACCTTGACCTCAACCCCCACCATTACAGTGCTAATACTATTATCACTATTATTACCATCAACACGGCCATGTTCACCGAAAGTACACACACACACACACACACACACACACACACACACACAGAGTATATATATATATATATATATATATATATATATATATATAGAGAGAGAGAGAGAGAGAGAGAGAGAGAGAGAGAGAGAGAGAGAGAGATTAACTCATTTGTTTGGTAAATGTATATATGGAGAAGTTTTTAGAAAATCTGCAGCTATTTCTTTTCAACAGGTATTCTGTGTCTAATTTCTTATCTCCGTATAGTACCGTTTATAGCACTCGTTCAAAGAAGATAATAGTAACTAATAACCTTCACATGTTTCCTACCAAAAAGCTTTTCCTTCTATCTAGATTTTACGTGGACAGCATGTTCCACGATCACCGGCCTAACTTTGCAACGAACCAAAGTCTCTGATGGATTTTGTTCTCCATGACCATGCCGCAGTAATTTTTGGTTTTCAGATCAATGATTTTCATACTAATTCTTTAGCACGGGTTTTGTATACGTTGGGGTATTAAAGTAAGGGATTAAATTGTCCCAGAAGTTATTTTCTAAGTTAAGATTCGTAATTAATATTCTTTATTTTCTTTTTTATTTATGGTGTTTTATCAATGATTATAAAACATGTTATTATGTTACTGGTTCATTAAAGCTGTCAGTCATTTCTGAAGATCACATGTATAAACAAAATAGAACTTGTCCAAAGAACACTAATGCCCAATAACAGAAATCTCTTGGACGGGCATAACTATGGGGAAGATAAAATCTTATTAACTTCACTACATATGCACAATTTAAGGTCATGATCCTATGGTATAGCTCAGTATTTCTCAGCCTTTTCGAGTATGAGATTGTCTTCTTAATTTCAAAACAATTTCGCAGACCCCCACATGCTAATAGTTGTACTTTTAGGTTGCATCGGAATAACCCCACGATGCCCCTGGTGGGTGGTGGTGTCCGAGGCCCACAGGTTTAGAATCACTGAGCTAACTTGTATCTATTTAACTTAATAAAAACTGCAATAGTAGTAAACGATAGTTGTGTGACAGACGGAGGAAAGAACGAAGAATTTAGCATTACTAATGCAATTCGTCTTATGTCTGGAATATAGAAACCAACAAAAGGTACACATATTGATGCTGTAAGTTTTATTTTTCAGTCACTAAACGTTGACTGATTGTCATTTATATACTTAAGCGAAAATTTGATAAAGACATATTTTGACAAGTACGATAAGAAACTTGTAGAAAACGCCCATAAACGTCTGTGATAAATGCAGGGCGGAAATACGAGACGTACGTGCATGATCGCGGAAAATTGGAACGTCACATGAAAGTCTTGATCTTTTCCTGACTTTAAAGCCTCTTTTAAGACTTCAAAGTTCACCAGGGGAACGATATTGCAGTGTTAGTCCCTCCTATTTACATTTAGGATCAAGTTTTAATTGGCTTTCTCAATACTGGTAACGGCAATGTTTTGGTCCATCACTAATAAATCTTGAAATAGTATATTTAGGATGTTTATCGGTCCAAGCTTCCAAACGTTTGTCTTCGATGTGTGGGTGATAACTTCCAGAACGATATATGTACCTCCTATGTAAAAGTAGAGGACTCCAACTCCTAAAGGTTCCTTATTACTGCTGTTGGAGC
>JAECUM010047434.1:0-35686 GCA_016617855.1 Megalonaias nervosa
ATATATATATATATATATATATATATATATATACTTGACAATGTATATACATGGATGTCCTAGTTAACAAACAAAATATCCCTAACCACTTATCTCCTCTCTCAATAGACAATGGTTACTACCTGCTTAAGTTATATTTTCTCTGTAAAGTATCGCGTGGGAATATTACTGTCAGCACTGTGAATCTATGTAATTGTATTATCTACACGTGTGATCATGCGTGTGTGAGCGTGTATGTGTGTGTATGTGTGTGTGTGTGTGTGCGCGACTATACGTGCTAAGGAATGGACTAAGAAAACTCTCTTTAAATTATTGCACAAATAATTAAAGAGTCACAGACAGAAATAACCGATGCCAATACGTACGTAGCTTAAAAATTATGTAAGTATTACAGTAAATTAGACAAATAGTGGTCTTACTGTAGTGTGATAGTGGTGAACCACAGTAAAATAAAATACAGTTTGCTGGATAACCAAGAGAACAAAAAATTATTTCATTCACAGCAATTGAAGTAAATAGAATACTAAAATTAGATTATCGGATTAATAAACCTACATGTATGCAACTGATTTACATCTACTCTTCCTGCATACAATTATAACTGCATGTTTCTAATAATAATAATAATAATAATAATAATAATGATACTAATAATTTTTATTAATAAATTACATATATAACAGACTTTATAATAAATATGTATTTGAACGATATGTAGTCAACACCCTAGCCCCACCCATTTCCTATCTCTTTTTGAAATATTATATCGTCAAATCAGGTGTTGTGTCACTATGAAATCTCGCTTATGTACCTATAAGTTTGGTTTTGGGGCCGAAATGAAATGGTTTCCTAGGAAATGCATTGGACCGTTCTGCCACCAATGTCCGCAGTTTATAGTGTGGCAAAACGTTGGAATTATACAGAAAACTTGTACTGATTGCTGAATTCGGTAACGAAAATCATAACACTCAAAGAAAAAGAGGATTTTTACAGAAACGTAAACCATTTTCAACAAATAACAATTACACCAGACTGGAAACGTAATCGCCTTGAAAGTAATGCAAAAACTTTTGTCAGAATCTTCAGGACGAAAAACTTTTTCCTCTTAAATAAGAACTAGAACACCATAACTCAGAATCAGACTCAGCGTATTATACAAATCATCATGTTTAACAGCGTACAATACAATATATTAACGAGTTAAAGTTAGTAAGTATCTATACATGCATATTCCGTGTATATATATGCCAAACTGAGACACACTGACTCTGTTTGTTTCGAATGGAATCAGTTCGGTGGGGTTGGGCAAGAGGTGGTGTGGATGTGGATCAACACTTATTTCCTCATTAAAAGAGGCAAATATAACTGATTTTATGTGAGAAAAAGTTTTGACATTGACTTCATCATGGTAATACAAGCAAATTCTATTTTCAATAATCAATTATCGTATCTTTCAGAGTCTGATACGTGAACATTTGTACTTAGAAGAGAGAGGTTATTGTTATGTTATGCGTATATTGATAGGTCGGGAATCTTATTTCAATATTTGTTGTTGTTGTAGATTTAGATTTTATTGCAAATGGATTTAATGGAGACTATCTCGGATAATTTTGTCCCACCATTTTTTTTGTTTGTTTCTTTTAAACAAGTAAATCTGTAATATCCTGAAGAGTGTAATGATGTTGTGGCATGCTACCCCATTTATTACTATGACACAATGTGATATTTAACAGTTATGCCAAGGAGCTACAAAGTTTTCTTCTATACCTATGTACTGTTATTTTGGCAAGAACTTTGCATGCACAGAAACAGCAGCAATGTGACCCCCAAAAATCCTTCATCACCATAGGGACACACACACACACACACACACACACACACACACACACACACACACACACACACACACACACAGGATATATATATATATATATATATATATATATATATATATATATATATATATATATATATATATATATATATATTCGATGCAGTATTATATTGCTTTCTAAATTAAAGTTTCTCAGCTTTTTAAATCCTTGTCTGTTGCTTGTTTCTAGTTACAGTTTCAGCCGCCCCTGTTATACAAGATGAGGAGGAGATTCAAGCTAGGAGTTGCATAATGTTACAGCGCAGTTTGGCCTCAAAGGAAAATTTCGCATCAGCTAATCCATTCTGCTGCGGTGTGTATACATTGATATACAGTTTCATATTCATTTTACGCGTTTTCAAAAATAAAAAAAATCTTCATAATACCTGTTTTAGCTGATGGCAATAGGATACTGTTATACTCATTTAGAATTTATATTTAATGTTGACATTGGTTCATATTGGTTATTCCCAGAACTTTATGGTCAAAACAGTTAGCAGTGTAAACACACATTTGTTTGATTCCAAATTTGCTATTATTACTTATGCAAATAAACGATTTGTCGTAGCTCAAAGGCTCGGATCGCGAAGGGTGTAAACCCACATGGCTGGTTTGATCCAACTATGGATCTTGGAACTTAGCTGGTTTGTGCCTGCATATAACCCTACTGCATTCGGAGGGAATGAATGGTGTGGAAAAACGGGTCTACTTCTCGTCACTAGAATGGCCTACTCAAACACTGCCATGTCTCAAGAAGAGCAACCGAGGAAGAAGGTGCTTGTGCGGGAATGAGCGGTCAGTTGCAGAACCCAAATCAGATACCAGATACTAGCAAACCTTTGGCACCTAGTTGGCCTGTCCATCGTTGTCACCAAAGGGACTCTGGAATGCCCCGTTACCTCAGTGTAGGCATGTCAGCTCGTCGCCCGAGATCTACGGTATTGAATTATTTGGTTCCCTTGAGCTGTGGCCCGATTAATCTACTATTTGTGTTTGTGTTGTTATTTGATAATTAATACTGGTAGTGGGCTTGTCTAGGTCTGCTGTTAATAGATTTAATGGGAGACTGTCTCGAATAAATATATCCTACCACTGCTTTTTGTGGTTTGTTTTGTTTGTTTTCCTGTATTAAATAAGTGAATCTTTAACAGCATGTAGACTAATGATGTTACTGTATGGCGACCCATTTAAACATATTACACACTGGAACTTAATAGAGAGGCTAATGAGTCAAACAACTTCATCTAAGCCTCATTCAAAATCTTGATATACTTAACTACTATTATCTAGGTTAGACACTTCATATACAGAAACAGGGACACTGCAGAACTCCCCCATCTCCCCAGCCAAAAAACTCCTATTAAGGTTAAAAGTGTTTCAAGCTATTAATAGAAGCGCGTATTTGTTAACAGTCATGAGATCACGTTTAATATATAAAGATGATACAATACACACCCATCTATAGATGACTCACTGCTGTAAACATGCTAAATAACAAAATTACTCTCTCCTTAAATTGAATTGTCTTCACCAACATTAACACGTAACAATATGGACATTATGTCCTGGTCTTGAACATGACTCATTGAATAGCAATTATAATGCACTGATTCCGTATACATCAACCAAGAAGAAATATTGTCAATCTGATAACTGTCAGATATCAGCAGATAAGAGAAATGATTATAGATGATTATTAAGCGTGTTCAGAGTACTCATATATAATGCACATAAAATTGTGTCCATGTAAATGAAAAAATGAAATGTTGTATGATAACTCATCACAGAAATTGAGCATGAATTACATATATTAAGTATTTAATAAATCCGTGGAACATTTGTTCATATGAATAAAACCACAACAACATAGCTACGTTAATTTATCTATCAACCGTAGCATCAGAGAGCAAGGAGATTTGAAACTACATTTTAAACCCTATTCTCTATTATGTTACTAATCCTCCCCAGAGGGCTATTACATTAATAAGGTTTAACTTTGCAGGATGCATGTCATTTAGATTGCCCTGAACATCAGACTGAATCATGTAATATTGGTCACTCATATTCTACTTCACATCTACTCAACAGTCATCTTGGGGTACTGAACCAGATCACCTGACTGGTAAACGTACATTTCGTCTCGCACCATTACAGTAATAACATACATTTCGTCTCACACCATTACAGTAATAACATACATTTCGTCTCGCACCATTACAGTAAAAACATGCATTTCGTCTCGAACCATTACAGTAATGCAGTAATTTGGCAGCAACGTGCTCATATTTACCAGCTTGACTTTGAGCCATCTGCATCATCTTCTTTAGGAATTGCACATATACCGCTTGGGATGAAACTGTTTTTATTTAAATGGCTGACACAACGTCTGCGGGTAACCTTATCTCGCATGCAGCATCAATAAGTTAGGACTAATCCTAGTCCTGGCTCTTTTTATTTCGATGCGTCAGCAATGCGACCAAGACATGATTCTTGGATAGATATTTCCTCATCTTCGGGAAACACATCTTGTTTAGCTGCTCCACTTGCTATTAGGATCCTTGATGCTGTCTTGGTCGCTTTACCTGCAGAAGTTCGTAAAGTTATTCAAATTGTCTACTTTTATAATTTAAACCCTGATCGCTGTGTGGATCATTTAGACAGCCTCACCGACTTGTAACTGTATTCAAAATAATAATGACTACAGCCTCAGCTGCTGCTCGATCAACCATAGGAGATATCTCCACCGCTTTGGTAAGATGGTTTGTGATAACAAATATGTATTTTCTTTACTCATGGTGTTCTATGTTCTATAGGCGCATTAGCGTCATAGATCATAATGGCGCTATACAATTAATGGAGATGGGGGTGGGGGTATTACAGTTGCCGCACTGTGCAACTACATTATAAAATCTTCTCTCTCCATACCAGTAGTACCTTTGCATGATATTCTAGTTGATCGTATAGTTATCTAGCTATGTGACCCTTTGAATTATTTTAAACTATACAGACAATTTAATTTTTGGTCATCAACCTCTTACTATGAATTTCTGTCTCAGCTAGTGGGAGCCGCGGTTTATCAGTGGTAAACGTGCAGGACTCACGACAAATAGGTTTAGGTTCGAATCCTACTTTTGGAACCAGCGTAAGTCAGCTATCGTTGTGTGTCCTCCGGCAAGGCACTAAACAACCTACTTGTGTTGCTATGACGTAAAGCCCCATACCAAACTGTCCCATCGAGTAACGCTTGAAGTATCGAATAACTTCTTATTTGTCACACTTTGGTTTCTTTTAGAATTTTTCAGCAAAAATTGTATAAGTAATCTCTCGTAGTCATTTTGAAAATTTTGGCATAGGACATTGCCAATATCAACCTGACATTCATCAGTGTCAAAAAATAAAAGTATCTCTGCATAAGCGATAGTTTCCAGCCCTACCAAAGGCCCATTCAGCTATTACAAAACTACTCGGTAGCATACTACAGCTATCTGTCCATATTAGGCAAGTTAAAGAATCGTTTGGCTATCTTTGAAAATGCTTTGAATGAGCCGTCTATAGTAGGAAAAGATACCCAGAAACTAATATAATTCAGCCACATTTATGCGATATAATTCTGATCAGGGTGAACTCTTTGGTTTGAGACTCCAGATCCCATAATATCAATTTCTTCCTTCAAAAGCGCACACTTATCAGGTCTAACCTGCAAATTGGATATTTGTGTATGTTACAACACGGCTTTGAGTCTTTATACGTGTTCATTAACAAAAGTACCATATTCTTTGATGTCATCTATGCAGATGATATAGGGTTGATGTTTCAGGCATTTCAGTACAAGCTATACAACTCTTACAACTCATATTAACCTTTCTGGACCTTTGGCATTAGTGTAAATTCGAACAGCATATGCTTCGTCCGAAATGCAGTATTGGGGGTGTCTTCTTCAATATCTGGTACTTGAAACTAACCCCAATGTAGAGCTGAAAACTTCTAGCCTGCAATTGTATTAAAGAATACATCAACTCTTGATATAAGAAAAGTACAAGTGTAACACATCATTTCATCTCTTTCTGTCTACACATGGAAGTACACTAACGTGTTTCTTTCACACCAACACAATTGGCAATGTTGTAGAGTTGTATTTCCGTATTACTCCTTGTAGTCACAATACATCTATGACTTCTTTCTCTTCATTAGCAACTAATGACATCGCTACCTTTCTGTTTTATGAGTTTGAGTTTTGTGCCCGCTATGTTAAGCAAGATAGGCTAGTCCAAATACCCATGATGAGAACTATTTAGAACTCACCCAAGTTGCTAAACAGACGAGTTACACAGAAGATAAAGGGAAATAACATCTTCTTTGTCAATCAGGAGTAATGCTATTAGCATTTATTTAGATCCCCCCCCCCGTGTACGTTTCTGAAATATCCTTGCTTTCCAGGTTACCGTTGAACATTTTTCTGTATATTTTTGATAATTTGGTGACTTTCATGAGACCGAAGCTATAGTTCTTTCCAATAAATTGATATGTCTTGTGGCACGATATTCTATTTCTCGCTTTCGTCTTCCACTGGAGTTAACTCCTATAATGATTCACTTCGTTGTAAGTGTCTATTAGTAACCATTATAGCATCTTGTTCCAATGAGACATTGAGTGGGAAAAGTTGCTTGACCTTAACTTTACCTTAGAAGTTGCATTGAAATCAGAAAGACTACAAGGGGTAACTTTCATTGAAATGCTGTGCTGGTTCAATCAAAACATTGTGCTCACCTTCCTAATGATCAAATTTACAAACTCACGTTCAACGTGTTCATTCAAACCTGGCATATTGTAGCTGTCAGCTAATCGAACTTTCTTGATTTAATTGTTAAGAATTGGAATCCTGTAAGATAGCTGCCAGAGCCAGTAGCTAGTGTAAATCTATCTCAAGTGGTGGTGTTTTTTTTTTTCTGTAACTTACAAATGTAATGGAGGGATTCAGGTTGGAAGCCTTAGTGTTTGAATGTTTCCTCATAGGATATATTTACTCAGAATTCCTGTGGACTATGTAATTTGGAAGGAAAATCTTGTTTTTAAATTCTATGGAAAAGTGTTTGGCAATTTTTTTTTCTTTTTTTTCTATGATGTGTTAGGACCTGTACTGACTATTTGAGACGACCCCTTATTGTACTTATGTGCTTGCTGTGGATACATCCATACGTTTGGGTTATCAGTAGCCTATTCCATTAACTTTTGATTACAATATAACTAAAGTACTTGCAACTCTAATATTAACACCATGAGTAACACTAAGAAAACAGATCAGGCCATCATCAAATAAAGTTTTCAGGCAGAAAGGAAAGAAGGTTCGAAACCCCAAACCAGGTCAAGCAATAATTCATAATCCAGTGCAACACAGGATCAAGGAGACATAATTATGGACACTGAGGAACTGAGTAGTGCTTACCAAATCCAGAGAGCTTTGCAAGATTAAATCCACCCTGAAAGGGACTGTTACAAAGGAAGATATCAACTTATATTTTACAAGAGAGGAATTAGGTGGGGTGGTATAAGAAATGGTGTCTTAACTGTTTGCCAAAAGTAAAAAAAAAAAAGTTGAAAAGAGAACCGGAGCAAAAAATAAAAGATATGATGAAAGAATTGTAACAAGGATCGATTTTTTAGTATTTGAAAATGAACAATCAAAAGAACGATTAGAACATTCAAAACGGAGATAATGAGTTTGAAAGAAAAACGATCAAGCACAGCACGTCGGGCAAACAAAGTAATGCAGAAATTCGAATCAAAATAAACAATACTCTAGAAAAACAATGTAAAAATGTTTATAATGCCAGACACACAAAATACAAATGTAAAGACCAGAATGGTTCTGTTAGTCAGATAAGCTATAGGTAAAGAAATGGATCAGAAAGACATACACGCCATCCATAGAATTCTCCGACCCACAGGAGTACCAAAACCAGTAATAGCGAAGTTTCTGAAGTTGAGGTCAAAATATGCAGAATAAACGACAAAAGAAAACTGAAATATAAACATTTCAAAAGACTGACTGAAAATGTAACCCAACTAAAAATAGATCTAATTAACAGGCTCTCTAAACATTCAAAGATAGAATCTGCCTAGTACTTTAATTGCCGGGTCTATGCCAAGACAAAAGCATGGAGAAGACTCAGATTTGACCTGTTGGATTGCATTGGTGCAGTGATTAATTATAAATCATAGATCACATGTATAATTGAAAGGTATCATAAGACTTTATTTCTCTTCTCTTACTAAAATGTTCAAAGAACTGTAATCGTTGTAAATTATTCAACATCTTGTGATGATAGTGCTGAGGTCTGTATAAAGTTCTTCATCAGACCCAGCTTGATGTGCAAGAGAGGTAACAAAATCTGCAACAAGTGGTGGATGCTGAACACTTTTCCTCTCAGGCTCCAATGACTGTCGGAATGGCCAGTCTCTCTTGATGTAGTGGGAATCTCTCGAACGCTTATCCCATTCACAGCGAAAACAGCAGTACTTTGTGTATCCAGTCTGCAGACCAAGCAAGAGAGCAAGAACATTCAAATCTCCACAGAGCTGCCATTGATGTTGGTCATAGTTTATGCGCCTCAAATGTTGTTCATGTTTTCATAGGTTTCCTACATATGGACTGCATGATCAACTGAAATTGATGGCAAAACATTGCCATTATGCAGCAAAACAGATTTAAGACTCGTCTTCGATGAATCAATGAACAGTCTCCCCTCAACCGAATTATGAACGATGTTGAGGGCTGTCATCACACCATCGATGCTGCTGCAGGCCACAAGATAACCTTCCTTGAAGAAGAATTGGACAAGATCCTTTTGACGGTCACGGAACATGGAAACCCTAATATCACCTGCCAGGAGATTCCACTGCTGTAGTCTGAAGCCCAACAGCTCTGCCTTACTCTTGAATAGTTCCAAATCCCTGAAATAGGTCATTTAGTTCACCTTGTGTTATGAGGTATGGTGCAGAGGAGGGGGATGGGAGAAAATATGGGTCATGTGACATTGATGGTTCAGGACAAGAAGTTTCATCCTCTTCCTCTTGCTCGTCCGACTCAAGTGAGAATGATTCTGGCGCATCAGGAACCGGCAGTCCTTCTTCACGAGGTACTGGGCGTATAGCTGATGGAATGTTTGGATCATGCACAGTCCACTTTTTCTTCTTTGACACACATTTCCCAATTGGAGGCACCATGCAGACGAAACAACTGCTGATATGATCTGTTGGCTGGCTCCAAATCATTGGCACTGCAAAAGGCATATATTTCCTTTTCTTGTTCAACCACTGGCAAAGATTTGGTGCACAAGTGCTGCAGCACATGAGTGGGGCCCATCTTTTGGCCTGATCTCCAATTTTGCAGCCAAAATAAAAGTGATGCGCTTTCTTAACCATAGTGGTTATACTGCGCTTTTGTGAAGCAAAAGTCACCTCACCACAAACATAGCAGAAGTTATCTGCATTGTTTACACGAGGCATCTCTGCTCACTTTGTCTAAACAGAAATGTGTTCCTTTGCAAAATTAATCACTGACATTAAGAGAGCACGACACTGTATGATTTCTAGAGCTGATATAGGGCAATTGAGCAGAGTGATGTAAGCTAAGTTATGATTGCATCATCCACGACTTTTAGGAACAACATGATGCAATTCATATCATGTATGACGCAATACCAGCTTCAAATTGATTCATTTTGACTGCTCCGCTTGCCAATTCATTATCCTTTATACTAATGTAAAGAGGAAGCCAAAATTATGAAATACTTTTTTTCATAAAATACTATTTTTCAGAATGTAAGGGCACATAACTTTCCTGCAAGATTATCAGAATGGAATCCCGCAAGATACTAAATTTGTTGTGGTTAGATTTCTATATAGTTAAGAAATTTGAGAATGACATTATGCAATATAAATTTAAGTTATTTGTCGGGTAACTGGCTGCGGATGTTAGCGCTGGGCGTTGTACCTTCACGCAACCTTTCGAACCGTCTGTATACACGAATATATCACAAGAACAGAAGGTATTGATTTCATTGTATCTACTCTGAAAACGAGAGGATTTTATGAATACATTTAAACTTTAAAAGATGAAATACTTTTGGGGTAGTGCATTAGAGTGATAATCAAGGTGCTGATTTGGGGGAATTGAGGTTTTGCTGTATTTGCAAGAACGATGTTTGCTGCATGGATGCAAGGGAGAATTTGATGCCAATAGGTGGATTAAATTTGGTTTCAGATTATACCTGTACATGTCTGGCATATTCAGCATTAGATTTAAGATTCATTAGATCATAGTCTAGTAGTATACTACAGAGCCAATTTCGTTTCCGATAAAGGTATAGTTCATTTCCCAGAGCCTGAGGTTTTCTAAAGACAACATGTAAGTCCACCATTATGTATTTAATCATCTAATCAAAAAAGGTAAGAGTTAGAAACTGATCCATACACAAAAAGACCATAGTCAAGTTTAGACGTTACTAATGTTCCTTGTAATGGCAGTAATAACTTCAATTTTTCTCCCCAGCATCTATTTGCCACTAATCGTATTAAATTATGGGCATTTCTGCATTTACCCCTGAGGTATTTCATGTAAGGAAGGAATGAATCTACCGGGTGACCACGTGGTATAAAGCGCTCGCTTTTATCGATGACTGCCATGCCATCTCTGTCCGCGTGGGTCTGAGGCTCGGGCTGGGCTAATGTGGTTATCTGAGATAGCTTGCAAGTAGCTTCCGGTCGATCGCTGGTTCTTGCCGATGCTTTTGCCAGGTTCTTCCTTCATCACTTATACTGGCCGCCATGTACTGTCAATCACGAGCTGAAAATAGCGTTAAACAAAAGGCAACAACAAAGAAGGAATGTATGATTACTGTCAGAAATATGCCTTAAAACGTTTGGTCTCCTTCACAACAGGGGAAAGAGAACAATCAAGACAGAGGGTTGAGTCATTTTAGAAGGTTTTTAATGTTTGTGTTAGAAAGGATGCTTGACAGCATGATCTCCAGATCCTCTAAGGATACAATATAGAATTAGTGATACTTATCTTAAGTCTGAGATTTGTTTTTATTTCTAAACATTCGACATAAATACAGAGTGATGATCTCCTTGGACTGGGTTGAATCTGTCATTCGTTAACCAGTCCTTCCATATGGTGTAATAAGGTTTCAACTATATATTCTTTCGTTCTTCAAATAGTTTCCAAAGGATGCTTCCAGTCTGGCTAGATTGTCAATCGTGTCACTTTGGCGGACGAATCTGCATTAGATTCTCATAATAGATTTTCAAAGCACTATAATTGGAGTTTTGTTAATGAAACGGAACGATATCTAGAATGGCTTTTATGGTCATTTCTTGAACGATATACATAAGGTCACGCATGATCATTTCCAGGTTGAGACACTGGTATCACTGATGGCAGGAAGTTACCAGTTTCCTTAGTTATACTGAAATATTTAAACTGTTATAGAAAACTTCATAAGGTACAAGCTTCAGAAGTTGATACTTGATATCAAGTGATTTTTCTGAGGTGTCATGGGCTTGAACGCAGCATTGAAATATGCAGCATGACAAGATCTGAAATTTTTAGTTACGAGATTGTTCGAGAATGTTTGACCAATAATATTTGAGATTTCCAGTAAGGCCGTTACCATTTGATTAGATTTCTTGAAGATTTTTATGTAGCTTTGACTTCTGCCAGCGATTGTCCCGTTATCATATTCCATACTGATTTAAAGATAAAGGAAGGGTTCAAACGAGAGACAAACAGACAAATAGATAGATAGATAGATAGATAGATAGATAGATAGATAGATAGATCACCAATACGATATATCTTCTCCGATTTCATCGTATCAGAATGCTTTGCATAGAATTTCTATGAATGTAAATGAGCAAAGAAAACGCTAAACTTTGCTTCAACTGGATAGGATAAATTATTGCTCTGGTTTTGCTCATCATTTAAATTGTTATTTTAAACTCCCGACAAGCTGAATTGTATAACCGCAACTAAACCCAATGCAAAATATTTTATATACACAGCATATATAAAATGATTGAGACTGTTGGAGAATATTGCACGTATACATTTGTAGACTAAATGGCTTAAATTTAGAACTGGAACTCGTCTGCATGTACATCCAAACTTCACTCCGTAGCTCTTCTCTTTTTATGCATTGTCAGCAAACTAGAACGTGCGTGACGTTTTTTTTTTCTTCAGCTGAGACGATGTATGATTAGAATTGCATCCAACTTAGCTCTTGACTAGATTCTGTCTTAGAAGGAGGTGCTGATACAATGATTGACGTATTATTCACTACTACTTGTTTTGAATTAACAAGAATAACATCTACACAAAGAGAAAAAAAAGTAAAGGAGTCTTCCATATTTGATGAGTGATTCATCGGAAAGTTAACACTTAATCTGCTACGCCTTATAGAGTCTTCACATTGGTAGATACAATCAACAATAACGGGTTCTAGACAATGCATTTGTCGAGTCAGTCCTTATATATAAAGTATATATAATCTTGTCGTAGTACTCACCTCAAAACCCACAATATGCTACTGTTCTTTTAAAGTAAACACAATTTCAGCACCAATGTTTTGACATAACTTTTTTGAAATTTCGATACGGAAAGTAGTTACCTAACCCTGCATTTACAAATGTTCTCGAACTGACTGCACACACAAGCTGAAGTATTTCGTCTTTAAAAATTTTCTGTTCATAATTTGTTATGAGACCCCTCTTGAATAACATTCTACTACTATTTTATGTAAATGTGTTTATTTCTGACATTTCATTCGAGGACACGAGCAGTATGATGTATACTTGCTGTGGGGAAATATCACTAAGCAGTACTGAAAGACGTGGAAGACAGTTTATGAAAATAATGCAGAAGGACGAAAGGAACTTCAGTTGTTTCAATTTACCTAAAACTTAATTACTAGGTATAGAAGGCATGATACTTTGTATTCAGACAGAACCAATATTCTAAGCGACAAGAACCGCATTTGTCGTGTAAAAGGAGGAAGACGAGTGAATCACGTTCTAGTTTAAAATTTCGGTGAACCATTGTAATTTTTTTTTTTTTTTTTTTTTTTTTTTTTTTTAAAGTACATGACATAATCGTCATCAATATGATGGTTAGATCATGGTGAAAAGTTCCGGTTGGCGCTTCATGGCCACGTGGAGGGTGTGGATCGTTTGTGTCGAAACCATCATTTACTTCCTTCTCATATGTCCTCAGATTTATGTATTGTGTCCTGAAGATTCTAAGCAAGTTGAATTGCATATTTGACGCCATAGAACTCTTTAAGGTAGGACAATTCAAATGGTTTCGGTGGGTAGACTGGATGTGAAAATCTTGGAAGCGCTGACTTTTACACGCAAATGCATGCAATATATCGATTCCGAATGAAAAATGTTTAATGTAATATTGAAACGAATTTTCCCCATTTGCATGCACTTTATGTTTTCTAATACAAATTTATTGAACGACAATCATGCAAACAACGAAAACATTGTTGTGTCAGGAAACTATTAATATGTAGAAATGTTGTCTAAATCATATAACCAGATTTATCCATCTCTCTCTCTCTCTCTCTCTCTCTCTCTCTCTCTGATATTGTGCAATTACGCATCTGAGCATATTAGTAATGGAAAAGGAGTTATCAAAATAGTGAGGGTAACATATGATACTGTTAAGTGTTAAATGCAAGAGAAGAAATAACAAACTACAGCAGAAAGAAAAATAGAGTATCCAATGACAAAATGCGGAATCTACTGGTTTAAAATAAAGTAAATCATGTGGCAAAAGGGTAATATTTCATGTGAGTCTGATTCATTGTAAGACTACTGGAAGGACAAACGAATATGTTAGCAGCCTGTAGCCTGTATCTGTGACAATACAGGATGATGGCTCTGTCTGGTCAATCTCGTCCGTTTTCTTAATAATGTGGTTGGGAAATATCCTTGAGTTATCTAAGATTATTTAGAACATGACCATTCTAGCATCTGAACGTCTGCCTAGAAGGGATCACAACCTAATTTATTCTGCATGTATGTTATTATTTGGTAGCAATCTATTTAGTATATTTGAGATATCGAGCTGTCTTATGAGTGTTTTTTATAGGAAAAAATACAATGAAATTTGTGTAAGGGATCCTGACAGAGGATGCTTATTCAATCTGTAGGGTAACGAGGCTTCATAAGCATTTCAACATAAGCCTTCATGTTCGTTCTGACGTTACTTCAGAGAATACCAAGAGTTGTAGGGACACTATTTGGTATTCTCCTGATATCGTCTATCCACTTCAAGTCGTGGATGATAAATACAACACGATATTTAGCATGAAAGATAGCTGCTGCTTTCTCACCATATAGCGCATGAATGTGCAGAATTAGATTTCTCTTTTTAGAGACAGGTAAGACTTGTCATTTACCAGGGTTGAAATCCATTTCCAACAATTTGACCCATTTTTTGAAGGAATAGTAAGCCCTTGTTAGAGTTTTCCAGTCTGAGTTATTACAAACAATGAGGTATATGGCTGTTTGAATTATTATTTCACGTAAATCACTGAATTATATTTGGAAAAGAATGGATCCCCAAATAAATCCTTTAGGTATTCCTGATATATCTAGTATTTCAAATGAGGATTCACCGTCAAGTCTCTATACACTGCCTACGTCCCATCAGTAACGTTTTATTACTGCTTGTTGTCTAATTACTTGTTCCATGTTGATGTAATTTATACAGTAGCTTTAAATACCTCACTATATAAAAATAACGTTGATGTCTCCAGCAGTATAATATCAGTTTGATGGCCGTACGAAGCACTTCATGCCGATTCTTCAACAACTATCTATTTGAACTCAGTTTAATGAGATTACTTCTCAAGGATTCTGTGTTGTGTGTCACAATGGATACTGTGCTTGTTGCTTTGTGCTTGATTTAGGTTCATGCAACTGGCTTCCCAAAATGTTCCGCAGGTTAAATTGATCCATATTTTTCTTCACTGATTCTTCTCCTTCATGAAAACAAAGGGATGAATTTGACCTCAGTTTAAGGTTTGTTTTCGTAAATAATCTGAAGAGTTGGTGCTCTATCTTCTCTGTGTTGCTGAGGTACTATAATTACCGAATCAGGACCAATCGCGTCTTGAGGGATCAAGAGTTACAATTTAAGTATGCCTCTGACAGAGAAATATGCATTCCTGGCATTTTTGGGTACTTACATTTGTATTGTTTGATATGTGATTATCCTTCAGAAGATGTGGAATAGAATCATGCAGTAAATTTGACATCTCTGGATAAACGTCAAGGGTATGATTGGGGTGAAAACGTGAAGGTAGTGATTAGGTTGATAACTTACTGAAACTGTTTGTTCAAAATCTCTGCCTTTACTAAATTATTGTATGTTGTATTTCACTCTGGTGCTTCATCATGGATCAACATCACGAGGGTCCGTACTGGTGTGTAAAGAACAGAAAATTTTCTTCACTGAAAAATTTGAATTGTTTTGCTTTACCGGATGTGTTCACTTTTATATTAATAATTAAGAATATTAAATGTTGTTAAAAATTACACTTACAAATTGTTATATTCTCAAGGTAATTTAAGACTTTGTCTCTGGTTAATTAATTGTATAAAATTAAGATCAAAATCATATTTGAATACCTTGTAAAGCAGAAAGGGACAGTTCCAAATTTAAAGAAACAAATTAGGGAGATAAAAGACTGATAATGGCGACAGATATATACGTTTAGCAAAGAACCTCACAAATTTAAGTACAATACACACTTACAAAATCTCTTATGGACATTTGTATAAATAAGACAAAATGTAAAATAAATCTTATGCTGACTTTTGTTTAAACAGATCTTACTGACAATCAAAGTAATCAATGAAGGGATAAACAGGTTCACAAGAAGTTACAAGTTTATATCCCTTACAAAATGCAAAATCGCATGGCGAGTAGAAAATAATGAATAACACGAGATGAATATTAAATACAGAACATATAGGACTGTGAAACGAAAAAGTATGATGTAAGTCAATTCAATAGATGGTGGAGAGAAAAAAGTTAAAGAATTTGGTAGAGGTTACCTTATGTTAAACTGTAAATTTGAATCTCTGTAATGACTACATTCTGCACATAAAGTATGTTGCAATATAAAACAAATCTATACTGTCACCACTGATACAGGTATAATAGTGATATATGTAGGATGTACATTCAATAATTAATTGATAATTGATCTAGAAATGAATAATTGAGATATACAAATAAAATCGTGTAACCATGATTGCCTTTGTCATCACCATCTTTCTTATCGTCATTGTAATATGGCACATACATATCACAGATATATTTTATTGAGAATACTATACATATAAAAGGCAGAGCATAATCATATTTCCAAGAATTATTTATATATTTTATTAAACGTAAGATGTATATCAATTACATTATACTCGGACTGAAATATTTATATATTTAAATACAATATAAATGTTACACATACATACATACATACATACATACATACATACATATACAAAAGCATTACTAATTATTCTTTTTTTTTCTCACATAAATTTCAACTTCAGCAAATGTAGATATAATATCTAATAAGATATTCGTCTTCCCCCGAAGTGTATGCAAGTCATTTAAATTAATCCATGAAGTTTGTGATATATTATAGCAAAAATACAATACAGACAATACAGAATAAATTCAAACGTAAATGACATTGAATATTACACACTGAATAGATTCATCTTTATTTTCATGTAGTTATTCAGCTACTGTTCCCAAAATTTTGTTTCTAATAGATATACCACGGCTCTTCATTTAAATCTTGAATTCTGAGTTTAGAGAACACAGATTGCAATACCCCATACCGCTTGCTTGCTATTGGACAATGTGTTCTCAGCAGCATTCAGTGTAGCATACATTTCTTAAATACTAACCCATTTTTCAGATTATCATGTGATGTTGAGGCTTATTATACTGTCCGGAAAACCCCCTCAGTGACCATGAATAATCTACCACGGGATCGAAACTGGACATTGGAGGAAATTAATGACGAACATTTAAATGTCGTCATTCCAGCTGTGGTATTATCCGTGTTTGCCATGACGGTTGGAACATTGGGCAACTGTTTGATACTGTACGTGTTTAAATTCAAGTACAAATCATCCAATCATTGTTATTTCATCCTAACTCTGGCTGCCTTTGACTTAATGTTTTGCTTGTTGGGAATACCTTTCATGATTGTAGAAATGAGACTGAGATATGTCATCGACAATGCCGCCTGTAAAGTACACCGATTTTTAAACCATTCTTTTGGTTTCTGCTCATGCTTTATCATAATGGCAATCGCCATAGAAAGATATCTGAAAATATGCAAGCCGAACAGAAAACAGATAACCGACAACATGGCGATCCGTTTGTGTTACTTTTCAGTTATTTTTGGTATTGTCATGGCACTCCCTTCTACATTCTTGTATGGACGAAGTTCTTTTCAGATGGGGATACAGAACTTATCCAAATGCTATTACCAAGACTCGTATAAGGACACAGTCTTCCCTTTCTTATATCAAGCATTTCTCGTAATATGGTTTATAATGGCAGCGGTTACCGTCTGCGTCTCTTATTCTCAAATCGTTTGTAGGATCAGAACTAGAAATGTTACGCGGAACATTACTTCTGCATGTGCGAGCATCAGTAAGTCTTTGGACTCGTCAGAAGATATATCCAGTACATCTAATCAACCCACTCTGACAAATATAAATTTGTTTGACAATATTGAACTTAAATCAACAGTAAAAGCCCATCGTCTCGCAAAGATGTTGTTTATTGTTGCTGCAGTTTTCATTTTCAGTTACATCCCCTACTTTGGTGTCACTTTGGCTCTTATTATAAATAAAAAATTGTTGCGCACTTTGAGCCCAACGGTTACATCAGTTTTTGACGTATTCTCGAAATTTTTCCTGATTAATTATTTCGCAAATCCATTCGTCTACGGATTCATGGACAGAAAGTTTCGTGCGGAATGTAAAACATTATTTTTTAAAATGAAAAACAATATGTTGCGCAACAATGGCAGGTTATTTTTTATTTCATGTGACAAAGTAAAGGTTAATGAAGAAACGGAATAAGAGACTGGCATGACAAGCTCAGGGTGGGAATATTCAACTCGGTAATACATAAAAAAAATCCCATGCTCCTGCTGTCTTCCTCTTTGACAAAGTACTGGAGTAATACCCACCCAACCCCCGAACTCAGTGAGAATAGTATTTTAGAAGTTATTTTTGTTAGGCGCCAGTGTCATCAGAAACGAATGCATTTTATTGTAAGGTGCGATAATTTGAAGCGTGCGTTTAGTTTCAAGGAATATCCACATTGATATGATACACTAGAGCAGATACAATAACTTTCATCAAGTTATTTATTTCGTCAAAAACATGCGCAGATCTAGATCCAATGAATCAGCAGACAATGATGAATGGTTTGGCTGAATCATCTGACCTTGTTTCCGTTAAAATCTGTCTTGCTTGCTGAGTTAACCTACATGACAGACAAAGGGGATATAGTACTTTGAATCGGATATTTGTCCTGTCAGATAACAATCATTTAAATCGGTTATAAACTATATGATGGCCGCATGATTTGTTGTACGAAAACCCATTTTACATTCATTGTTTAAAGCTACAGTTATAGGGAAATGAGCAAAAGAGCAATGTGGAGAAAAAGGAAGCTCTACGAAAGTGACTTGATTGATTACAATTCTTTCAAAACCCCATAAAAAAGAAGAATTTACATAATGAAGAAAAAAGAATACAAAATGTATTGCCGTATGCGTAAATTACTTTGCAATAGATACAAAAATCTTAGCTCCGATCTGAAACTTTAAACAGTAATCAAGCATTAAGCATTGACATGGTTTGGAATAAATACATTATTTAGTCAATATTCTCAAACTGAACTCTGAAGCTTTTTAATATAATATTTAACAGCGGCATTTATCTTGGAAATTGGAGTACGGGTATTATTATACCAATTATTAGAAAAAGAGGTGATCCATCCGATGCAAATAATTATAGAGGGATACCATTGCTTAGCTAGACAGGAACACAGAGTCATTAGTATATTAAACAAAAAACTCCTCTTTGGTCATGTGACATATGATATTATAAATTATGCACAGTTTGGTTTTTAAGAACTACAGTAGACGCCAGTTGTACGTCAGAAGTGCTTGATTCAAAAGCTACTCAATGAAAAGTAAATGCTTTCATTGAATTTTAGAAAGCAATTCACTAAGTAGAAACGACAATCTATGGAAAAGTAGCACAATACGGATTGACTCGGAAATGTTGGCGACAATAAGAATATTTACAGCTCAGTGCAGTCATGTGTAAAGCACTTAGAAGACGCTGATACTATTTCCACCGTTAGCTTGGGCTTCTTCTATTTTCTATTTGTGTTAATTTTTAATGATCTGAAAAATGACATGACAGTCAAATATGGAGGCGGGTATCATTTCAGAAAAAAATGACAACATATGTTTTATTGCTTGCTTATGATGCGGTGGTATTTTCAGAGACAGCAGATGGTCTACGAGCATCATTAGATACCCTGTATGTATACTCTTTACAATGGCATATATTTGTACATATTGATAAAACAAAACTTATGATTTATAGCAAAAGAGTTAGAAGACTATATGTTTTTATTTAAGGACAGAAATTTAAATAAAGTTTGTATTCATTGTGGGTAATTTTAAATATTTAGGATCTGTTTTTACCAACAGAGGCTCATTTAGATCTGCTACATATACTATTGCTGGTAAAAATGTCAAAGCAATGAGCGCACTTCGGAAGAGTAATACTAATCTACAATGTTCAGTTATTATTATGTCTGATGTATTTGATTCGTTTATTTTCCTTTTGTTCTGATATATTTGGAATCAAAACAAATAGAACTGGTACATATAAATATTACAAGTGATTACTAGATGTATTTCCAACAATGTATTTGTATATGGAGTGATTTGTTAAGTAGTGGTTTAAGTTGCTAGAGAAAGAATTATGAAAACTGGGTTTTTAATTTGAGAAAGACACTACTGAATATCGGATCTGAAAAATCTAGTATGACTAAAATACATTCAGTTTTAACTGGTTGCTTCGAAAACTTTATATATATATATACAAGTATATATATATATATGTTGTTGTTGTTGTTGTTGTTATAGTATATATGTTATGTATATGTTGGTTGTTGTTATATATATATATATATCAAATATAGTTTTTAAGGCACTTCCTATCTTAGTTTAATTGCTAATGCCAGCAACAGAAAAGCTTTAAACAAAGGTTTTATCACACCCATTACGCATCGTGACTGGTAGGTATATAGGAAACAAATGGCATGAAACGAAGTTTGAAAGTTGTGTAAATAATGATGTCAAATATGAATAAAATTTTCTTTTACATCTGTCATCGATACCTCTCATTTAGAGGATCTTATATTGATTCTTATTATTTGCCTAAACCAACCAAGTATAAGCTACTACAAGTGCTTAATACTGAAGATTTAACTGCGGTAAAATATGCATATTCAATTGTGTGAATAACGCACTCCAACTTAGATTTTCTCCCCCAAATCCCCCCCCCCCCTTCTGAGATTTATGTGTCACAGGCTTTTATCGCCATTATTCATTTATTCATGACACAACGTATTAAATATGCATTATGTATTGCACTATTTTCGCACCGGTCAAATCAATAAAGCTCTGTTCGTTTCTTTGCGTTTCATGATCAAGCGCACACTGTCACCGCATTTATTAATGGATATATGACGTAACTATAATATTTTATCATTTGTCCCACACTTGCATTTGCGAATGGTAGATATGATTTCTATTATAATTTAATTTTTTGTTAGATGCTTGATTTCACGAATACTTGCCTTTCAACTGGAAAGGTTTGAGCAGTTCTGCAAGGTAGAAAGGTAGAATTGCAAACAGCCTTGTTTATCGATGATTAAAACGACGTTGATACTTAGTGTTGCCTTTTAAGACTTCTACTTCTGGCCTCAATAGGTTGTATATCTGCAACAATGTCAATTGTAATGATATTTAACATTTTGAAGGAAACTGAAATACACAATTTAAAAATTCCCGATTTTAAGGTCACTTCCGGCACTTTAGGCATGAAAATTGAAAAGTTTCCATGTCAACTGTTAATTCCATTTTGTAATTATATTTGCTAGTTTTGATTTTGAACGAAACAAAGGGTCGTATGAGCTGAATGGATCAACCTAGGTGAGTGAAAGTTTGGTGACATAGAGGCCAACTTACCTAAATATGATGTGATGAAACCTATTCAAAATTTAGCGTGATATATCTAGCATAGAATTATTTAGAAAGAAGTTTCGCTGAATCTAAGTAATTCTGGTAGGTAAAGAAAAGTCTCACCCCGGAGAGAGTTCTCAGCAAAGCCTGAGTTCAAGAATTATAAAAAGGCACCTCATATTGGACACAACATCTCCATTTTCTTTTCAAGTAGAAAATAAGATCGCTCCCCAAGCTGTTCTGGTAATATTGTCAGCATTGGGTTAAGTGGCAAATATTTGCAGCTCTTCGCGGCATTTACAAGTCGGTTTGCTTTTCACGTTTTTTTAGTTGCAGTTTGAACCAGTGTAGTGATGACTGACCTAAGTTCAGGACATTTTGTTGTGTCATTAACCAGCTGACTGTCTGTATAAAACGAAGAACAATTAATTATTTCTATTTTAATAAGAGTCTTTGTGGAATCAATTTTAGTTGTGTTAAGATATAATTTGAGAGGAATTATTTATTTAAATTATTTTTTGCTAATTGCAAAGTGCTCATTGACATTTTGGACTAGAGCATTACTTTGAGATCATTGTGAATTCATTGAAGGACATTCTGGATTATATAATTGTGAAACAGCAGGACTGTTGGCACATGAACCCATTCACGGCTATTGGTACATCAACAAACTCAAGACCTGCAATCAATTTGGAACAATCAATACTTTTTTGGACTTGAGATAGAACTTTAAGGATTATTTAGGATTTTATTCACAATACTGTAAGTTCCTCTGAAAAGTTTATTTTATAACTTTGAGAATTAAATTATTACTGATTTTACTAAACATGTTGATTTTGCTTCTTTCTGTTACTTAGTGTAAGACTATAGATTCGTAACAAAAAAAAAAAAAAAAAAAGAGCGTCGGTTAAAGACAAAGCAAAGTCATTGATTTATTGAACAATAAACGAATTATGGTATGAAGCTTCCAAACCTTCACAATGGCATTGTGGATTAATAGTGGCATTTTGGATTAATAGTGCCACAAATTTTCACTGATTCCGAATTTTGGGATAATAGTGGCATGAATCTTCCATGCCTCTGCAGTGACATTATGGGCAATATTGACATTATTTTTTAATGCCTTGCAGTCACATTCTGCGATAATAGTGAAACGAATTGTTTACATTCCCACAGGTCTCTTGATGTTTATCTTCCCTTTGTTCATGATTTAAGTTGTTGTAAGGTAGCAGGTGATTGTTTCGTAAATTGTCCCCTGTCAACTTAAAGCTATGATGTGATTGTTTTTGAGCCAATATTGTTTACGAAGGAGAGCTATTAATGTATTTGTGAATTACGTGTTTCGGTCTTGTATTGATGTTGAAATTGATGTGAGGTATGTACCCATAGTTACTTCACACTATGGAGACATTGAAATAGCAGAGCTCGTCACCCTGAACAATACAAACATTAGACACATAGGTCCAAGGCAAGTAAAATATCTTAAATATGGCATTGACTGCACCTATTTTAAACTGCATCAAGTTGTTCAGTACACAGTATTTTCAAAATTATCCTCTTGTGAAAAGGGCTTGTTTTGCAATGAGAGCATCACTTTGTGTCAAAAATGACCCTCTGACGTGAAAAATGTAGGTACAAATTTGTTGTTGTGGAGCATAAACTTCTTTTCCTGTGGGACTTCCATTATCGGGTCAGGTCAATGATAATCATATGACTTTATTATAGCTATCCCAAAATATGGCCATTTTGATTTCCTTTGTGTAATTCTAGTTACTAATGTTTATATTAGGCAGGCGGATGCGGCTTTAAATTTGTGCATAAAGCTTTTTATTTCACCCGCGGTGACTACTCACATCCACAGTTTTCAGTATTAATTGGTCTACTGTAATGTTACAGTATACTTCACTCCTGGTACTTGTTTGCAAGTTTATGTACTCATTTTTTTTTAATATTTTTTTTTTTAAAATTTGTTTTTTTTTCAGTGAAACGTTTATTTATTTAGTTGTTTATTCATTTTTGCTTTTCGCTTCATGCTATTCGTTTGTAGATGCATTGCATTGTCCTGAGAGGAGTGGATAATAACTGCGAAGGGAACGTAAAATGTGAAAGTCGCATATCTAGCTATGTTGTTAACGTTAATAGATTGGAGTTCTATACAGTACATGTAGAAGTGCAACTTCTAGGATTCCATAGAAACCTTCTATCATCATACCAATTCATACATTCGTGCAATTTGATGCCCTTCGACCAAGAAAAAAAATACAGAAATCTACTTGTAGTTTTAATCTACTTAGAGATCATATAAGATTGTCAGCGTTAAAAATGTTTGGCGTCATTTGCAGAATTTACAAATAAGAGATTTACAAATCAAGAAACTCATTTAAAGGATGCATTAATCTTAAAGCGACGGCAGCGGCTACAGCGTACCTTCCTGTCATAACTATGTTTGAAATGTAGACAGTATATAGGATTCACATTGCCCTGCACGATTCCGCTGGCCCTGTTCTGGTTCTGGTTGTAAGGCTAACATTCAATACACTTAAGGATATCAAAGCTGCAGTGTGGTAGCCTTTGTTGTACACCTTAATTGGGTGGTTGTGATATTTACAGTACTTTAGTAAACTGTTTTATTTCCCAGGAACAATTAACAAATTGGATTTGCATAGATCTTAAATACGATTAAAAATACATATAGACTTGGATGAAATACACGCACTCTAGAAAACTGTTACGACTCTATGGTCTTAAAATAAGTAATAGGAAAGAGCGAAACCAACACGTTTCGTATAGTTGAAAATATAATTTATTTCCCTAAAATACAAAGTGAAAGAATTATGAATAGCTTATATTGTGGAGAATTAAATCCTAAATTCCTAAACGTTCTATTAATTCCAAACGTTTCAAGTAATCTGAATGAAGATCCCAGTTATTCTGAACGATGGTCAGCAATATACTGTTGTATCTACAGTACAGAGGAATCTCTATGATATAATTTCAAAATGACTTTAAATGAATCCACACTATTTCCGTAACAGCTATAAATCCAAATGTCTTTAAATGAATTTACAGTATTTCCATACAGTTATTTTTCCAAGCAATCTGAAACGTTTCGAGCACTGTAGAACTCATCATGTACTGAAATCGGATCAAGTGATGTTTACATCAGATATAGTACATCCCAACCATGCAACTATATAAATGAATCTAGGCACTGGATACATGATACGTCTTTAAAGTGCAAGCTATGATTAAAGGATATTAATATTAAAATGTCATTAACTAAATGACCCTTATTTTATATATATATATAGTATATATATATATATATATATGTTGAAGTATATGTAAGTATATATATATATGTTATATATATATATGGCGTATATATATATATATATGTATATGCTATATTATAATAATGTAATAATAATAATAATAATAATAATAATAATAATAATAATTAAAACACACACACAATGTCTGAATATTTCAACTATTTACCTAGCTACCATGCTGGTGCTATTCTGCATTGATTGAAATTCCTGTCTAGACTCTGATTGGCTTTTCATATTTTGCCCACAAAACTTCAATATGGAAACGTCGGGAGATGAACGTTTTGTGTAGCAAACATGCCTCTTAGATCAAATGTTCCGTTTAAATTCTACATCGCTCAAAATACTGACTATGCAACTGAAACAGAATTTCTCGTACTTTTTGACTCTATTCCCTTGCTTACTGCTTACATCATGCTCTAGTGGCCTTTACTCAGGTTATCCGTACAGTAGATTTGACAGAAGATATAGCACTGATCGCAGGTCCTTATTCATACGGCCAATAGTGCACATTTGTCGTTTTGAGTTAATTATTGAAGTGTTAATGCAGACAAAAGCTACTCTGTAGGAAAGGTTACGATACTATTTTATAAAATTTGTTTTTATTTAACTTGGTAAAAATTAATATGTAACAGTCTTTTTCCCCTTTTAGGCCTACGGAACTAAGTGACTCGATGACTATATCTTATAAACTATACCTTATAAACGGAATGAAAGATTGTATGTGCTGTAGTAGAAATCTAGTATGAGTAGTAAGTAGAAATCTAGTATGAGTAGTAAGTAGAAATCTAGTATGAGTAGTAAGTAGAAATCTAGTATGAGTAGTAAGTAGAAATCTAGTATGAGTAGTAAATAGTACAGGCAGCCTGGAATATAATGAATTATATGTATTGGAGATTTAAAAACAACTCTTCATCGTTCCCAAATATTGCTATTTCAACTTAAGAACGTTGTTGATAATAGCATTCTGTTGAGCAGATGACTCATCGCACACAGGACCAAGATGGATTAAAATTCACAGCATTCATGTTATGTACAACAATATACACTAACCACATGAAATAGGGGTTATCACAGACCTGTGGTCAGTAACATACAACAAAACCATGCAATTGTATTTTGGACTTCTACTAATATTTACATTTGTATTTAGAAGCAGCTGAACAAGAATTAACGTCATTAGGTAAAACTCAACATTAAAACACCATTGTCTGCAAAACGTCTTTAATCATTCAGATCTTGTGTTGGGATACTTACTTAATTTTTGCAGAAGAGCTCGTAATTCAACTATGAAATTCTGAGACTGAGCTAAATGTATCCAGATAATTTGGTGACAGGTTATCTTGACTTATATATGTGGATTGTTTCGTTGTATTTTATTCTGTCTTTAAGAGGTTGCTATTTGAATCAACCCCACCACCCACCCACCCCAAAAAATAATAATTAGTTTTTGTGTTACTGGCAGGTGCAAGAACACCCTCGTTAGCTGTCAAACATGTGGTCTACACAATGTGGAAGATACACACAACAGTGGCGGGTTACGGATTATCTAGTGGTAATAGTAGTCTCTTCGCGCGTCTGGTTTTAAAAGTCCTCGTAGCAGGAAATATCAAACTCTACGGTATGCTACAGTCCTATTGAAGTTTCTTTTCCTAGTTGTCATGATGATTTTGATCATTCCATGTATTATAATCCATTTGATTATCCTGGCGTAATCAGCAGGCTTCAATATCAGTCCCGATGGTCACAAAGTTGACTAGAATGAGGTATGTATATGATGTGGGGCAACTTCAGAGCTGCATCAGTTTTGAAATATGAGCTTCATATCGCTTAGGTATTGAGGATGGGATTTCTCTAACGCTGGGTGTTCAAGATACCTGATCCTTAGTGTCAGTCGTAGCTTGCTGCTTGAAGATTCTAACTTATCATCAACAGTTCCTCTGAGTCAATGGAATTGTCCATCCCACTATCAACCATTGCTACTGTACATCTGGACTAAACCAAGTTATTCAGCTAATATAAACATGATTCATCCTTCTGTTTGATATGAAAGATTGGCATTTAGGATGTGTAAACCAAACGCGACATACTACATGTGACATATCTTATTTCTTATTGCTTCGTGATGCTCTGTACGGTAAAACAATAACACTGACTCTGGTAGACATTAGGTTGATTCTGACATCTGCCAAGTCACAACCTAACATAATGACAGATAATATTAGCCAAATCGATCATCTGACATATGTATTGGGAGATTTCACTTTTGGATAATTTTTTTTCCCACGTCTCTTCCCTTTAAGGATGCAAGGTTTTGGATATCCAATCCAGCAGTGTAACATTTGCTGTATTCAAGCAAATCATGTCTCTGAAAAACCTATCCATTTCGGCGTGTGTCCTACATGACCGACGTTGTATCACAAAGTCTCACTGACAAGATTTCTCTAGCCATCTTGGAAAATGTACGTCTGTGATTTTGAAGTTCATGGGAAATATTAGGCTGTTGTAAAAATTACTTATATTCTCAACAGATAGTTTCTATATTGTATTATTACCATTACGGAAAAAAGGTCCTTGCCTTTAAGCTATTTGCTTCCATACCCCATAAATGCACCAGCTCAGTACCGATGGCAGTGCCTGATACCTTGGCATCTTGAATTAACAAATCACCTGCATTCGGAATGCTCATCTCAGCTTGACTAGTTAAAGTTTAGTTCAGTTCTTAAAATGCCTGCTGATGGATATTTGTATCCTATTAAAATCACCTTTACTACTTATTCAAGAAAGTGGTTGAATGCGGTCTCAATGTCATTTAGGAAGTCACAAGAAAGACTGCAGCACACTCACATTTTTAGGGTTTGATTATATTCAAATGTGTTACATGTGTTCCGGAGCCATGAAGACGACATTGCCTCTAATATGTTTCTCTAATAAATCCATTTCTGTCAGGAATCTGGCACATTTCCTTGATTCTAATTTCAAATTGTGTTCCACAGATCATTTGAAACATATTTTCAGTTTCCTTAGCTGTAAAGCTTTTGGTCTAGGAGGACGACATGACAAAGTATGCTAAACACTCCTTTCACGTCATACCCTGAAGAACTAGCTAACTCGTCCGTTTATAAACATGCTGTGATATTGCACTCACTAAACTGTACTCATGTTTACTCAAACACCCAATATGTTCTTATTAATGCTGCTTTATTCCTATATTCCTGTTCTATTACAATTGACAGTATCCTCTGTGCTCATTTAAACGTTTCCACTTAGCGTTTCTACAATGAATTGTAGATGGCGTCGTGCAGTGGGTTAGAATTGATGTAGTATGGTATTGTGCAGTCCTTGCTACGCCAAAGCACATATACCCACCCTGATAATAATGTATAAACAAGTGACAGTCTTCAGAGACACTAGAATCTGAAAAAAGACTATGACAATATGAACCAACTAGAGTAACCGGACCGACTGGTAAAATGTAGCGAATTAGAAAACCGATCGGATCAAACGTGATCAATTAATATTTAGCAAACCTTGCTAAGGTATACAAAACATTGTTATAACTTCAAAGAAATGTAAGACAGTATGATTTGGAATGAGTGCATATCAGAAAATTTCACGGGTCGTACATCTGACAGTAATAATGTTAAATTCGACTGGAAGCACTAATAAGTGATGCCAAACTCATCATTGAGTAAAGGGAGGACATTATATTGAGAACAATTTGTAGTTTGTCCTGATTTTAATAATTGTTTTCCCAGATAAGATGAAGAATATATGTTTGTTTCTTTTCTGTGCTGGTGAAGGACTATATGCTTTACTAAATAAGGATAAACTGCTTCTTGCAGGATCAAGATTTGCTAACAGTTATAAGGATGCCTTAGACTGACTGAGATCTATGCCAGCATATTTGAGTATTTACCGTTGCATAATATAATATGTAGGTATTCTTCAGAAGATGTGAGATATACTAGTAAAGTGAGTTTTGATATCTCAGGATCAACGTCAAGGATGTAATTAGTATGAACAAACTGACTAAAACTCTTTGTTAAAAATGTTTATCTTTTCTGAATGTATGGTATGTATCATTTCACATAGCAGCTTTTTTCATGGACTGACACATGCGAATTTTTGCAAAATTACCTACAGAGGAATACAGTTTCTTTATGGAAAATTTCCGACTCTTTTGCCTTACGGGATGTATTTATGTTTTGATTAATCCTACAAATATCTTCCAGAGAACCGTTTAATTTGGTTTAAACTTAACAGTTACGAATTGTTATATTCTCAAGACAGTGTACGAGTTTGTCTCTGACGAGTAATAAATAAATGTGAAACATGAAGCTAAAAATCCAATATGATGTCTTTTGTAGAGCAGAAAGGAACAAAGCTAAGAGAAACGACTCAAACTAAAGAGGTAACAAAATGATTCCATCGCTGAAGTATCTGTCTCGCGAACAAAACTGAACATTGGAGAAAATCAACAACGAACATTTCAAAGTCGTCATTCCAGATGTATTTTTCGGTGGTTGCCATGTCAGTCATATCAATAGACAACTGTCTGATATTATACATATTTAAATTCAAGTACAAACTATCCAATCTTCGTTGTTTCCTTTTATGTCTCTCTGCCTGCGACTTAAGAATTGGTTCCTTTTTGGAATAACTTTAATGGTTGTAGAAATGATATTGGGATATGTTTTTCACATTGTCGACTGTAAAGTAAACCGGTATTTCAATCATTATTTTTGATACTGGTCAGAGTATATCGTAATCATAATCGCCGTAGAAAGATATCTAAACATATGACAGCCAGCAGCGAGAAGGTGAACAGACCACTTTTTAGAGAAGTCCATTTTTGAAAATAAAGCTTCCTACGAGAACGAAAATACAAGGTCAATAACGCTAAACAGAGGCCTCTAACCGAGCAAGACTTCTAACCGGGTAAGCTCATTTTTGTTATTTTATGTTTTGATGCTTGTATTTTCAAATTTTGATGCGTTCTCGTTTACCGACCCTGGACACTCACTGTTGGTCGTCCCCCCTTCCTGCTGCTATCTCTCTCAGCCAAAAATTTTATCGAGACCTATACGATATTGTGACCGAGGATAACGTAAATTTATCGTGATAAATCCATGACGAATCGCTTGCGCTTTTGAGAAGAAGTTTCTGAGTTTAATCATATCCATGTCTCCTGAACACCAAGTTTGATGGATGTTTCTTAGTGTGTGGATATCAACACCATTGAAGACAACCAGAAGATTGCAGTTATCTCTGATCACTTTAGGTATTTGTGTATATCGCTGAGTAACATATATAATATCAGAGTTTTTGTGTCTGCCTTGGGAAATGTCCGAGCTGGATTTGATTGTTTCTCTAGCATCACATCATCGTATACTACAAGAATATTAATACATCCATCGAGATCATCCACAGATGGAGCATCGTTGATGTCGGTGATAAAATCAATAATATCATTACCATCCTCGCCCACCAATTTTGTATTTTCATTAAATCTTTAAGCACGTCGTATCATCGCTGATCATCTACAGATCGTGACACTAAATACAACTTACCCCACTTGAGCCATCTCATAATCAGGTTAAGCAACAATTGCGTCTTACCAGACTCAGATGGACCTATGATAACTGCTCTGATAGAATTTGGTAGCGCTGGATGATGCTTGATTGGCTCTTGATTTCGTGTAACTGAAAAATCAATGATATTCATGTTCTAGGAATGCATAATAATTTTATGAATTTATATTGTGTTCGATGCAAAGCACCCACCCCATCAGTGGATTAAAAACAATAACGATGAAGAATAAAAAGCGTACACTTACACGCAAGTGTGTGAAATGTGGTCCAAGCAAATACAGATTTATCTCTCATGAAACTGACGGAGATATCGCTGCTTCACTGGGAAAATTACCAAGAATTCCATTGGCTAAGTATCCTGGCGAGAAGCATCTTCATGGATATAATTATTGTGGTCCTGGAACACGACTTGATATCCGACTTGACGAGAAAGATCAACGAAGACCTGGAGAGAATCCAATAAATGCGATTGATCAAGCGTGCCACGTTCATGATGTCGCGTATAAAAATCCAGATTTACAACAACGACATATTCCAGACGTGAAGTTGATTCACACTCTAAAGTCTGTAAAAAATAAATCTCTCAGAGAATCGCTTGCTAATTGGCTGGTAAGATCTGCGATGAATGGTAAACTAGTTCTAGGGGCCGATTATTATTATAATAATGGAATCTATTTATTATAACTCAAGAGGATATTGGAGGGGTAGAGCAGCAATTAGTAAACTTGCTGATGTGTCGAATGTTCTGTTGCCGCAGATTGGTTAGCACTACAGACAATATGGCAAATTTATCTACCACCACCTAAAAACATTCAGTACACACATTTTGATGTCAGCACTCCAAATGAAGTTCATCAGGCAGATATTTCGTTTTGCCCGCATGATACTATTAAAACTGGTAGACGTCAATTGCGCACATACAAATACGCGTTGACTGTCGTTGACGTTGGAAGTAGATATAAAGAAGCACAACCACTATCAAAAAAGAAAGCAGCTGAAGTTGCATCTGCGTTTGAACGAATTTATCAACGAGGACCCTTGCTTTGGCAATAATTCATGAAGATACACAATTACCACCGCCCTCACTTCTATGAAAGCATGACACCAGCGCCCCTACGTCGATTACACTCACGACAGGTCAGAATCACATTTTCGCGTGTATGGCCGAGACTATTACTAATTCTATCCACGGTAAACTGTCGTGGGCCATTAGAAAATATTGCCACAACATTACTGTGTTGCATCAAGCACAGTGATTATTTTGTTTTTTCAGCGTCATGATAAAGTCAACATCAAGATGAAAGTTACGCTTACTTTTTATGTCAGATCGCTGATAACCAGTTAATTTTTTTCTTACCATATCACAGCCATTGCTAGCAATGGTTTCCCGAGTTTGATTATTATTCATTGCGCAAGCCTATTATAACCCTCCGTAGCTGAGACATTCTTATGAATCTCGACACTGCTAGATAAACTAAATTTGACCATTCAATACGATCATCAACAATTCAGATATTTGTATCGGAAATAGTTATTCCTTGTGACAAACGGATCGTTATAGCATATCCTAAAGTCCATGGAGATTTATCCATTGTTAATGCGCTCCAACAACACACACAGGAACCAAAACAATATCATTAAGAATGAGCTATTGTTTCTCTGACGATCCCATAATCTCAACTTCAGTATTTTGTTTGCGTGTATCTGTTGGTCGATAAGACAATGGCACAGGGAAATCTGAAAACCTTTCTTTATGTAACAGAAATAATTGCTGCTGAAGTAAATCACGAACTATCTTCCGATTTGCAACTATCAAATCAGCAGGCTTCAACAAATTCCAAAAATCATTCATAGGAGTTTCTGGAATTACTTCACGCATTATCTCACATTGAATCTTATCTGGCTGCAGTCTGATTAACTTGTTGAACTCTTTCAGCGGTTCACCAATAGCTCTATGATCATCAAGAATTTCCTCATAATAATCTAAGAAATTTTTGAGCCATTCATGCGGAGATGATCCAACAAAGGGTGGTGGTGGACCATGATCGCCGCACATGATAACACCAGTATTCCGAGTCAATAACTATTCTAAAAAGTCCTTGGAAAATCACCGAAAAATCAGTCAAAATTCTGTTAAAAACCGTCAATTTTCCAACGACTTTTTAATTTCTCTAATAGAATCAATTAGAGAGGAGGTCGGGTTTTTACCCTCAAAATTTTCAAAATCAGACTGAAGAAATGATTTTATTTTTTATTTTCAGAATCTGAGTTTGATTATAATATTTTTATTCAGATTTTGCTTATAATATTTTATTAATTCAGATTCAAATTCAGATTATAATATTTATTTTTTATTCTGATTTAGATTCTGATTCTGATTCAGATTTATTTTTTATTTTTTATTCTGATTCAGATTATAATATTTATTTTTATTATATCTAGAATCTTACTACGAAGTTTATTTAGACAATATAAACACACCATCAATTGCTGTGCATAGTTTAGTTTTTCTATCTAGGCAATTATTCCATCCATTTTATTTATTGGTATGATTTAATTTGAGAAAATATAAATAATAGTTATTCCACAAAAAAGTCGCTACGGCGAAAGTACCAAGTTCTATTCGTTTTCCTTGTCGCCATATAACTTTGGATCTGATGGATGTCCACTATCTTTTTTGGCCGTATCTTTTATTTGCTCTGGAGTTGCTTTTTTGAGAGTTCACTTAACGCTAAATCGCTTAATCTATCCGCGGATGCAAATACTGGTTCTGATTATAATATTTATTTTTATTTTGATTCTGTTTATAATATTTATTGTGATTTTAGGAGATTTCACAAAAATCAATCAGGTCACGATCTCACATACAAACTTATTATAAGAGATTCATCTCGTAAATCAAGAAGGTGTCCTTTCTGGTCAGTAAGTTTGAAATGCATCAGTGATAATAGCGGATTATAGCATCGTAGATAAACCGGATTAACAGGTACTGACACAATTAAAAATCCAGGCGGAGCAGCGGAGGTGAATGAATGTAAGATATATCCTTGCTGTGCGTGCCTGGATCTTTCAAGATCTACTTGATAACTACCATCAATCGCATCACACACTAGATTGACTTCAATTGTTGATGTGATATTGACAATATCTGGCGATATATGACGACCACCGCCGTCTGGATCATTGTTATGTTTGAGAATATTCGAAGCGGCGTCGTCTGCCACTGGAAATATTTTTTTTTCCATAACTGGATGATTTTAGGGTAGTACTCATCAATTATGTCACTGACGATTTTCTTCAGCTAGTCGACGGTTAATCCAGGAAGTTTAAATGTTGGCAGATTTGCCTCTGACAACGGAGTTGTTGCGGTTGAATATTTGTTTAGGCATAATTGATTATACGAAATATTAGTGTCATCAGTATTAATAAATTCGTCGTTGCTTTCAATCGCCGCTTGTGTAATTTTCTGATGATAATTCTCAAAATCCGATGCTACTTTGTTCAGGTACTCTATTTGCTTGATGATTTCTTCCCTCAGATAATCGCTATCGGGGAGGGGATACTCGTTTAAATAACGGGTGAATGACTAGCGTAGTTTCTCACTCATTCGTTTGTGCTCAGTATTAATGACTTTGAAATGATTTTCGAAATTATATTTTTGAAACGATCATTTTCCATGATTCCATATCAAGCTAGAGGACCTTCCTCCCTCCAGATAAAGTGCTATTCATACTCCAAGTTTGAATTCAGGTATTAATGTCCATATTTCGTAATTTGGAGTGTTTTCCCAATACATTTTCTTGTCTGAAACATAATCAGATTGTTGAGGGCGAGGGGGTGCTTGTGGTGATGGTGGTTGTATTTCTGGCCATCCTAACACAGTTCGGATCGACGACTGATATATCTACGGCATAATCTGGCTTTGATATTTCAATGGCGGTAGATAACGTTGATTCTTAAGCCGTAATAGCGATCTTGGATTCTTTTCCTGTGATAGATTTAACCCTGCGTTGGACTTCACTATTGATATGTTCTGTTTGATAACTGCCCGTAGGAATGCCAACAACTTGCCAATTATACACAAATACTAGTGAATTATTTGCTTGCAGCCCACCGAACGACTTTGATCTAATATTTGGCCAGCTGTGATATACTCGCAATTGCGTTAACGCTATTTCTTTGGCTGGAATTGCCGTTGGAAATCTAACGTCAAATTCAGGCTTGGATGAACTCACTAATATCATTGTGGTTGTTGGTGGTGTTGTATTAGCGACGATTTATTTTAGCAATTCTTGCGACATTATTATTTAAGTCCTGATTTTAAATGTCGGTGACGGCGGCGTCTCTAATCCTTGACTGTCATGGGGTTGGTTTCCAATTGCTTCATGGTAAACTTTAATAATTTCTGCGCATTCCTGATCTGTTATTATTCCATCACTGAGCCCTGGTGATATCAACGACGATAATTTGGCGTGCGCGCGTGTTGCCTCTGATAGCAACGTTGTATATTCGTGTAATTTACAGCCGCACACGTAGATATCTTTTTTGTTATGATATTAAAAATACCAGCCACACCGGTTATAACTGCAGCACCAATTCCTATTACTGGTGCTATTAGGTATGTGGCTGATAATGATCCGATTATAGTTGCTGTTTCAGCGATTACCGCGGATGCAGTGTATCCAATTATGTCAGTAATAACGACACGTCTGCGGTAATTTTTAGTTTTATTGTATGCGCATCAATGATATTTTTCAGTTGGGTATGCCATAAACACGCTTGATCGTATCTGAAAAGTTGAACGTCAATCGATTGGTTCATTATGTAAATTACTAACACCCTAAGTAAGTGGTAGTTTGGCGACGAATTCAAGACACCAATAATACAACACGCCGAGGTCTTTTTCTTCCGGTTCCACCACAAATATTCCCTCGTCGTTTTGATCCAATATCACTTACACAGATCCAGAAGATCCGTCTGACGACGTCAGGACATTTATAACGCCGTGAAACTGTGGTAGATATTGTAAATGTTGTAACGCCGAGTACTGAGAACCTGTATGTACCGGTAACGCGATGTTTGATGGATTTATTGAGTGGTTCCCATAATGCTGATCAAAACGCTACTGTATATATTACATCATCGGTAATCTTTCTGATGTCAGAGAGCTTAATGTCGATGACTGCGTGATTTCCAAACAATTCATTAATGGTTCTTTTTGTGTTTCTATTTACAAACGCGGTCACATGATCTAAAAGTGGCCAATCTATCATTGATTGTCATTAACGAGGTCATCATCGGGATGTTGCTATTGTCGACGTATTTTTTCGTTGCAAAATCATCGTTCGATTCTGGTTCTCCAAGACCAGTAATTTTATTGTTAGCCATATTGAGAGAACCAGTCACAGTATAACCGATGGGTTATAAATATCATTGATCTCAGTTCAGATCGTGGTATTGTTGCTGTTAACGTATTTTTTTTTTTTTTTTTTTTTTTTTTTTTTT
>JAECUM010047435.1:0-10441 GCA_016617855.1 Megalonaias nervosa
AGAGAGAGAGAGAGAGAGAGAGAGAGAGAGAGAGAGGGGGGGGGGGGAAATAAACAGCATGTCTGGCATTATTTCTTTATAACTGGGTCACCTTCATCTTCGCTAGCCAAGGTTCCGATAACCCTATCTACACCTTTGCGGATCGAAAAGCTATATCCGTGCTTTGTCCTAGCGACATCTATTGGATTTCATTAGTTGCATCCTTTAGTATGAAATGCCAACTAACCAATAGCGTGATGCATTGTACGTCAGCCGAAAACGGTGGTGGTTATTGACCTAAAAACGATACTTTGCAAGTTTAACATCGAAAGTATAACTATGTGCCAGAGGGAAGCCATTATAAGTCTATTTGAGTGAAAGGTATTTGTGCAAACACGGACCGGCACTGGAAAAATGCTTATTTATCAGTCCATTCAAGTTGTGTGCTCCCCTTGTCTCGATCACGGAGGAACAGTGTTCAAATTTGAACAACTTAATTTTTATTGGATGCGGTGGCTTGAAATTTACAGACCCGAAGCACAGAAATATCTGCTCGATATGCCGAGGATTAGATAGGGTTATCGGGACCTTTGCTAACGAAGATGGGTCACCTTTTTCTGCCAATTAATAAACTAATTCTATTTTTAGATCATATTTCCAATTACTAAAACTTAATTCCTTAATCTTTGAATTTCTTTATTTTAAATCGCATTTAACATTATTATACAGGAGAGCAAATAACAGTAAATAATAAGTTCATTTTATTTACGAGTATAAAAGATTACACGCCTTCTAGTGAACTAATTTTGCTAGATTTTTCTTTACTCAGAATTTTGATCTGATTGGTTAGTTACTGCCGAAAGCATTTTTAAGTAACCCGAGCTTGGTTATTTGGGCATGAGCATGACAGAGTCATCGCTTCTGCTGAATTCTGTCCTCAATATCAATTTAAAATATACAGAAGGTAATATTACAGTGATTTAATAAATAAGTATTGAAACCGTATAGTGGTTTAGATGAGAAACCTCCCAGTAATGATCAGATCTTCAAAAACAAACTTTAATTAGAGTTGGTTTGTATTTGTATGTAAGACACTTTAGATCATTGGTGCCACTTTAGCAACTATAAAAAAAATAAAATAACAATTAACGTAAACATACATACATACATACATACATGCATACATACATACATATATACATACACATACATACATACATACACATAAACATACACACACATACATACATACATACATACATACGCACACACACATACATACATACATACATACATAGTAGAAAATTGTGGTCAAAGCTAGTAGCATTTCTAAGGAGAATAATGAACAAAATTTTACAAAATATGCCTATCAATATAAGTCATTACATTTACTCCTATTAGGTATGTAATATATATCTTCTTCTTACCGTACTATTTTAATAATTTTGCTTGCTGGATTCTTGATGCTTTTCTCGATATTATTATAATTAAAAGTAATCTCTAAATCTATTTTGTGAAGCATTACGAGACATCAGTGTTTCTGCTTGAGATCGACAAACCAACAGAATTATTCTTTGAATATTAATCGTAACAAAGCTAGCATTTACCACAGTTTTCTACTATCCAAATATATAAATATATTTAATCTCATGATTCTAACATTGTTGCTTTTATTTTAAATAGTTATATAAAAGCAGTGAATCTGTTAAATATGCCTTTTGCCTCTATTTAGGCTGTCAGGAAACATTTAATTTTATTTCCGTTTTACTCAATTCAAACAAATATATTAGATTGTGGTCCTGCACTCGAGTGTAATTCCTGTTTTTAAAAATTAATATGAGTGGTCCCGTTCTGAAATATCAGTAAAGTCTGTTAGCATATGACGTATTCTTTCTTAAATATGAGATAATCGGAAATGACCTCATACAAAGGAAGGAGAATTTACAATTTAACATTTAAAATGAATAAGTGGACCAGAAGTTATAAACACATAAGTACTCTCGAGCTTTTAGCTGTTAGTTAGTGTTACGTGTTTAGGCTCGTATAAAGTAACAAAGAAAAGAGTGAAGCCAACAAGCTTTGTAAAATTTAACAAAATAATTTATTTCCCTAGAAAACAAGGTAAAAATATGAAAAAGGACTTACGGTTTGTGAATCTAATCCAAAAATAATCCTAGAATTTAAAAATATAAGTCCTATCACTAAAAAGTTCTAAAAGAATCAAAGTTTGAATCCCGATGAAGTTCCAAGATGGAAGGCGATGACGTCCTCTATAGCCTGTCCTGTGTTGTTGTGTCAACAGCATCTTGTTGAATTTTATGAATAAGGAATAATATTCTGGCTTTAGAATTCCGAATAATTTCCAATAAATGTCGTCCAAGAATTTTTATGAAGAAGAGCACTTGTATGTTTTCCAGAGAAATTAATTTCTAATTCAGAAAACTAGAAAAACTTAACTCAGACTGGTCACAATACAAAATACCTTTGAGTTCCGAAGGTATTAATTTACGACTGACTAAAAAACACTATAAAACATCACTTTATCTCTAACTATAACGCAAAAAAGAACCACGTGTTAAGGTCACGTGATCACTTTCTTTCGAGAAACGTAGTAACACCATATGTAAATTATCACGTCCGCCATGGACGAATTCGATTCTACTGAACGAATCTTACTATAACATTCAATAATAAAAAAATTAAAACAAAGCGTTGTTTACAACAGAGCTGACACGCAAGCCAAATATGATCTTGATTACGACCAATGATTTTCACTCTGTGTTTACCAATTCTGAATCAAGGTCAGGAACTAGGTCAGCTAAAATACAATGTAGCAATAGTGGTTATTTACTGGAACTGAACTGAATTTTCCGAAAAAATGTCAAATTCAGTGAATAAGGTAATCATTACAATAACATGTAATGAAATGAAAATAAAATAAAGGAGAATTTAAAACTAACACACAAGTAATTAAATTACATATACGTAACAGTAAGACAAAATGTGAGTTATGAAAAGTTCTCCATAACTAAAAATAAACAATTGTTCCCTTGCCTTTTCGCTGCTTATATGAAATACTATACATACCTGATCTCTAACCTGTTCTAGCTGGAGATGCTGGTATTGTGCAACGGACTCAGTTCAAAAGCAAAATTATAAAATAAACGCAGAGAATGTTTAAAACTGGGCTTGCCTCCATTTCAAACAAGTAAAATTAATAAATTAATTAAAGATAGAGGTCAAACTTAACCATCTAGTTGAATGTCGTTGTAAGATATTCTTTTCAAAAAATGAGAGAAAATGCATTTGTTATCCTGACCTGATCATTCTTGAGAGAGAATGGCTAGTTTGCAAAAGAAAACAAAACCGCTACAATGACAACACACAGTGCAGAACTTGGTTCAAACTAGCTTAAGTCACTGTTGTGTCATAATGGCCCGATCCTTAAAGGCGTACATAAAACACGGAATTCAAGGCAACAAATTTAACGATGTTTGTAGACTAATCTAACACCTGTTATGCATAGATTTCATCAGGATAATCGGTGTCCAATGATCGATTGTTTGTGCAAAAGAAGTGTGAATTGTACTATCTGGATTAAATTGGCTCGATAATCGCATTTTTGATTGTATTCGTGTGAGTAAGTAAATATTACCATTCTGTGGATTTTGGACATAGATAAGAACAGATAAAATAGAAACAATACACGTGTAATCAAACACTAACATTCGTAATATGGTCTTACGGGCCTCACACCCATCTTAGATCTACTGGACTATCATTGATGGAAGGGTCATATAGGTGTTATGGACAGTCATTTTCCTGTGGTTCTATGAATACAGGTCTCAAATGGAGTTGAATAACTTTCTTCACCGTAAGTCACTACTGATCGTTGATTAACAGGTCCGAACTCCAGCAACACCAAGGCCAACAATGGCCTCCACGGTGATTCCACAAACAGTATCTACAATTACTCACGCGCATTTGTATATCACCAGTAGTTCCGTTCGTTCTGTTAGTGATTTCATCTCGCAGATGTTGTTCCACTTCAATTATTTGTTCGCGTCAGTAAGTTTGTGGATCTGTCATGGTTCTTCTATTAATATTGACATCGTGATGGCTAATTGCTTGACAGGTAGGACTTGTTCAAGTGTAACACGCACACGCAATTCCAACCAAGCAACAACGGCTAAGCAATCAGAGAAATTTGCATCAGGTAGAATATTTGTCTCCGGTTATTGTGCATTTCGAGGGTTAGCCACTACATACATTTAGAAACACACCGATTACTTTTCTCCTTTGTTCATCTAACGATCATTTTCGTGCAAGAACTGTTATGCGGATAAATATAGCAGTCAAGCTCTATCTCGTCACAGTTGAGTAAACTTTGGTTTTATATAATGGACGGGGAAGGTAACCGGGGTCGACTCAGCAGTGAATTTCACTTCAGCGTTATGGTAACAGTCTCCAGATGATTTTACGCACTACGATGACATATCTTTTTGCTTGGCGTTCACGTTTGCTAATACGCTGATTCCAAACTGTCCTCTAGCTGAGAGTTACATATCATGGTTCCAGCGGCCGATGTCTATCTTGCCCCCGTAGATTATATTTTAATGTATATAAAGATTTGTTCACCTCATTCTCATGCAGATATTTGAGGATAGATGGGACAAAATTGCTATCAATACTAGCATCCACCGTTAGCTGTTCCAAGACCCCGTCCTAAAATTTAGCAAAATCGTCATCGCGTTCAAAATCCATGACTTATACATAATAACAAATGTTACAAAACACAAACACCAAAGACAGTTAAATATCCTTCCCGATCTATGTTGAATCCTTCAGACTGAATTTCATCTCTGGAGACAAAAGGTCCTGCTAGTATAAATGCGAAAGATTCTGCAATAGTACCATTGACAAGTTATGTTTGCAAATCATCAAGCCGCTTATCATTTTCCACCATTGTTGTTGTACCCTACCAGCCTTTTAGTTCCCGCTCAGATAAACAAGTATGTTCCGGAATTGCACAGCTTTGACATGTGCATTTTAGGTGTATCAACAGCATTCCCGACAACACCGAAAACATGTTGACCGTTCACTACGCCTTCACTTTTATCTTTACTTTGTTTGCTAATATGCCTTCAATTGTTCTCCATGAACTTACTACTCATAATGGCAATGGCATGGCTGATAGCACATGGGCGGTAGTTTTTGATCGAGGTAGCCTCTAATAAAATCAACCGATATACCAGAGTCCAAATGAAATCCTATGTCGAATCTCACCATTGATCGGTTCCAAGTCGTACAACCAGTGGAACGTTCAACAATCTGACAGATAACGTCTTCACCTTTGTCTGCCGAAAACATAAATGAGTAACACGCTGGATGGCTCCCAAACGCTAGCGATCGGACATTAGGCTAACTGTAATGCACACTTAACGATGTTAGTGCGATCTTAAGTGTGCAACCTTTCCCAGAGGTAGTTAGTGTATAGAAAACCACAAGGAATTCGGACTTTATAGACGATATCGTGATCATCAAGGTCATGCTTGGGTTTGTAATTGCAACGACACATAGCTACGTTGCTACGATTTCTTTAATAATCAGTACACACCATAGGAGTTATATGTATCGTCGATGTCTTCAATAATGTTGTGTATTAACATGAGAATCGTCCCTGGGTCCATGATGCCGTTGGTGAGCAATCGCTGACAAACCGATGTGGTCTCATTAATGAGTTCTGGTGCTTTGTTTTCAGCGTGAACAGATCCCTCAAATGTTTCCAACCGATCCATGATTTCATTGATCAGTTGTTGATCCACATACACGCATTTGGTCACTTTGGTTGGTATGCAACCTTTAGTTGTTATGAAACCTTTAGTTGCCCCACATCAGCTTTCATAACCATGCATTAGTATTCCCTGGAGTAGAACCTCCGATGGGGAGAGATATTCTTCCTCGGGATGCAGATCCACCGGTGGTTCCGGATTATGAAATCCAAAACGTTTGTCAAACAAATGGTTTAAACATATGATTCAAATCTTCTAGGATGGTCTAATCCTTTCTTTACCTAAGAGTTGTCAGCTGGAGCGTTATTTTAAATGCTTGTTTAATTTCGAATGTCTGATCAGACCTGGTTGTTGTTCTGTACCAATCATCGCTTTAGTGGTTTCTTCTATTTTCTCCAATATCTCCTCTGTTTCCGCGGTTTTGGCTACAATCTCTTTAGCTGATTTAATTTGCGGTGAAAATGTTTTTTCGAACCCCACTATGAGGTCTTCAATAAATACAGTCGCGACTGCAACAAATCTCTGACACATTTCCCGCCGGCTGTAACATTAAGGATCAGTTACAGGTGTTTACAGGCAGCTTTTCTGCTTCGCACTTCATACACTGCTATAATATCATTGGTAGCGTTTGACATTATATAATTATTATAGTCATTTAAATTGTTGTGTAGTATGCAGTCGTGTGAGACACATTCACGTCGAGAATGCAATTAGATACAGGCGATCGTAAATTAACCATCCCATGATCAGACTCAACATCAGTTTGGTGTTGGCGTACCTTGCCTGGCCATTGATTGATGCAAGCATTTGAAACATGTCATCGTGCTTGGGATGTCTGGGGTTTTCCTGCTGAGAGAAGTCAATGGCGGTGAATTTCCATTATCGAGTGGCCAATTTAAGTATCAAAATTGTTATACAAGACAATCAAGTCTTCATATTGTGTGCGAGGTCGCACGAAAACTCGTGTCGTAAATCCAACGCGGGCTTAAGCACGTAATGGTTGAGTTGCAATCAGTGAAACTACACGAGACACCGTAGAGCAAATAATTCCAAGCCATTTGCGGTGTCGAAAAGGACTGCGCGGGGCTGAGGTTATACACTCGTATGGCTATATCTCGAAACGTCTCGAAGACACCCACAAGTAGAAGCATATATGCAGATCATGATAGTCAATAATATTTTGAGGACGAAACGCGGATCATACATTGTTCGAGTGCGTGTCGCCATTGATAGAAATGCCTTCGACAGAAAGCGATGAATAAAAGGCTTAGATGAGTTACAACTAAATTTCGGAAAACTGTTCCCAGTCACTCATGAGCTCGAAGGGTTCAGCAGTACCGTATCCACGAGTGATTATAACGTGAGCATTATATTCGATACGAGGTTGCTTACGAGTTTGTCATAGCTGGAATTGAAAAGCTGCAGCACGTGACTGAAACGCAGTTTTCCCAAGTCTAAACGGTATGCATTGTTTATTCTGTTAAAGATAACGCATATTGGCGCCTCTGACGCTGCTGCCATTCCTTGCTAATCACGCAGGTCATGAAGCACAACAGGCGTTTGTGTCTTGCCGGCTCACCTTTATGTGTCAGTAATGTGACAGGGGTCGCGTACTTTTTCATATTCTGCAGCAGAGCTCATGTTTTTCGAGGCATACACCTTTCAATTGATTGCATCTCAATATCATTGAACAACTTTTTATATATATGCGGATTGTATTATCTAAGAGAAAAATCATTTGTGTTCTCGATTGATCGTGAGCATTGGCTTTAAATATATGATGTCCATTGATTCATACAACATGTACGTACGTATTCTTCAGTGGATAATATTTGATTGTACGGTCATTTGCTGTAAAATACTTTTCACCCATTATGATAATTTTCAAATTCGGGGAACTAATCAGTAAACAAACATTTTATTCAAGGTGTATCAACCTAAAATTGCCTTCAAATAGTTTTGCGTGCTCGAATATAATTTTCTTCATAACAGCATTTAGCCTAATTACTGCGAGCTGACCAGTACACTATCACGCCGACTCGAAAATGACCGCAGCTTGTACAATGACATTCAACAATTTTACACATCTTCGTAAATTAACTCCATAGATTCTATGTCTTTGCATGTAAATCGTTTTTCTTGTGTCAAATTCCTGACATTACATCTGCCGCTTATACTCTTGTAAACATTTCTGATAGTCACGCGCAAGTGCTGTTAGTTTTTTCCTTGTATTATAATGATGACGGCACATCTCTAATGAATTTGATCATTACTGTCTTCACTGCTCATTTCAATGTCACTGTCTTCGCTACTCACTTCAATGTCTTCGTTGCTAAGTTCTCCTACTGGCGACTCCGCTAACGTCCGCGATTTGATGTTTCCTTACACTATATCGTACGTTTCTGGGGTGTGTTTTGTGTTATGAGATTGATCGGATTTAAGTCGTTGTTCTTCCAATACGATCGCTAACTCGATTAATTTATCGAGCAGCTCCTGATACGCATTTGATAAATCATAAATATATTTTGAGCCTTTTTCATAAATCTCTATGACCATTTTAAGCACAATATCCATTAAATCTTCCCTGTAATGTTGCAAACGCTCATTTGTTCCGGTAACATGAATCCCGCATTAGATATGCTCAAAATCCTTTCAAAATACAATATGCATCAATCGCTGAATTTTTGGCCATTACTATAACATGTGCTTTGGTAATTCTCTAATATAATATATTCTCACGTAAAAGGAAAGAATCTTGTATAGAAATATAGCCACAATCAAAAAAAAAAAAAAAATTCTCACGAAAAGAGCAAAATATCAGTAGAGGATGTTATAATTAGTATGGCCATGATCAATAATGATAGTCGTGTAATATTCTGGTCTCACACAAAAGGTATCTCTTTAAAATAAATTATATGCTGTGTAATCACAATTAAATAATGAAGTATTGGCTTCACTAGAGAAACAAGTGTAGTAACAATGCTTACAGGTACTCACGGAGTTGTGGGTGTGTGGCTCGCGGGCACTTGCGTGAATCACGCATTTGCATGTGATTCGATGATAAAATCATGGGGTACAGAAGGCACTGATCTATAGCAGTAATGAAATACCAAAGCCCCATAATGCTACTAATACAGTAGTGATCCATGCGTGCAAATCATAATGAGCGATTTAGATTTTGTATTTGGTAGATAACTGGCGGTTTCTATGTCAGTAGGATCGACAAGCCAAATTTTGTACCCTGGAACAATCCGAAAAAACAAGTCAAAGGAACAAGTCATGTTATCGGATTATGCCATCAAGAATTGATTCTCTATTCCGTTCCATAAAAAGAATAATAGCACACTTGTGTTTGATTATTCTGAGCTGTTGGCTGTGTTTATAAACAAGAATTCCCGATGTCTATTCTATTGTATGATCGATTGGCTACTGCAGACATGATGCTACATGGCGTAAACTGTCCTTAATATTGTCTACAGTAGTGGGCGGGTGGCGGTTCCTTAAACTCTTTATTGCCAGTGTAAATACTAGTAGCAAATGGATACTACTCTATAGCAAGTCTTCATTATGTACAGGAGATTATATGCATAGTTTGGAATAAGCTAAAATTTTGCATATAATTATGTACAATGGAGTATGTATCTTTTTATTTATCTTTATATTTATCTGTTTGTATCTATTAGTCCGTTTGTCCGTCAGTCAGTCCATCTGTCTATCGAATAGGAACTGTGTTAAGTGTGGGATTGTAAATGATTCCTATAATAACATTGCGACTTTGTAAGTTACCTGAAATAAATCAGTGAATCTGCACATTTCATGAAAATTTATAAATTGTATTTTGTTTTGCGTTTTTACATGCCGTGTATTAATAACTACAACTTTTAAAGGTGTATCTGGGCTATTATTGTTGATTATAAAAATAATACTGTTTTGAATAGGAGTAATGTATGTACATATCCTAAGTCACTCAGACTTCTATCACTGGAAGTAAACATTCTTCAGTTCAGAATTTCTATATTTTAGTTGCTAAATGTACATGTTGACAGCCACGACTCTGTTACCAAAATGGCTCTCCTCGAAAACATTATGTCAGATAAAGGCGCTAAATTTATTTTAAACATCATCTTAGAGGCAAAAAAGGCGCATACTGATGAAAATTACAAACTCAAAACCTGCCCAAAATGAAAATGATAAAACTCAAAATTGGGAAAAGTGCTTTAAGTTGTGTAGATGTTTCGTCAAACGATAATGAAAACACTTTAATAAATGACGAAAACAGTGCATCAAATGATTATAAAAGTGTGTACCGAAGCATCACAAAGTGTTAAAATATGTATTAAATATAAGAAATGTGTTCATAAAATATGAATAGCGATTGATTAATGTTACTCAAAAGTGTAATATTCTTACTGTGAAAGATACAAAAGAATATAATCAGATTAAGAGAAAAGGCAATTTTATCTCTATAACGTTTACCTGACCATATACTAAAACAGGTTTAAGAAATGCTATAATACGGGTGTCAAAAGGAAATAGTCTTCATGCTAACCAGCGAAGGGGGAACACAAAATAATATAGTTGCTGTACTTGAAAATAATCATACGAGTTACAAACTTGGTACTCAAAGAGGTGTCTTAATAGGTGAGTGTTGAAACACACACACACACACA
>JAECUM010047436.1:0-19424 GCA_016617855.1 Megalonaias nervosa
TACTTCTGATGATGTCATAGTTGGACAATTACTGAATAACTGTTTTACCGTACCATCGGTTGCTGCCCATTTCGCTCAGGAGAAAAATTCAAGGAAAACGACACGATCAGAATTCCTTGAAGATGTCAAGAAAAGCTGTTTAGAATATGGTCACGGTGGGTTATGGAACACCAAATACAACCATAGTGATGTTATCTCGGTTGATATGGTAGCGTGTTATCCTGGGGGTTTTCTTGGATATGGAGTATGTTCTAAATACTTTAAGAGATTCGGACATCCTACACATGACATGACCAGGGTTGCGATAAACGGACATTTACCAGATTTTGGCTTAACCGGATTTGCTCATGTAGAATTATTCGAGTTTGCAGAAAATCTCCATCCGATTACTTATGCTTGGTTTGGAAGACATTTTTCAGAAAAATGTTGGGTTCCGATAGTACTATTACGGTATATGCTTGATGCTGGATTTTTAATATCGTTGAGAGTAACTGAAGCGATTATATCGTATAATTCACAGAAGCAAGTTTGTTTACCAGAACCGAACAGATTTAATATCGATGATACCAGAAAAGAATTCCCTGATATTGATGAAGATCATATTATTAAAATAAATAAATGCAGAAACGAGTACGATGAGAAATTTGCAAAAGATCTCGGTAGAAAGATAATCGGTAAATTTACTCAAGGTGGTTCATACGATTATAAACGAACGTGTACAAGATTGATTATGGACGACGCTGAACTAGATTTTATAATCACCGATACAACTGAGAAAAATACGTTTATAAACAGATGTAATGCTTATTTATCAGATGGAACAAAACTAGGTACCATTGTGAGCTACCTTGATGGCGACTCACCACAATTTACTCATTTAAGATCTTCGATGTTGGCATATGTTTCTATAAACCTACTATCGATGATAAATAAATTTCCTCGTCACGCTGTCAGAGTCGCTACGGATTCATTTTATGTACATAAAAATATAAAGATTTATTAAAACTCGGTAATGGTGAATGGGGAACATGGAGAATAAAACAAGAAAATATATTTAGTTATTCTGAATCTGCCGATGTTGAAATTGCGGAGATATATTACAGAAATAATAATCAAACATCAAAATCATCTGCACCATCTGTGTACGATCCTGTGGCTAGACATAAGACCGTTTATCTTAATGGGTGTGGTGGTTCAGGTAAAACAACTCGTGCGATTAATTTATTTATAAATAATACATCAGATATGATTGTTTTGACACCGACGCACAAACTTGCTAGAGAAATAAAGCAACGAGGAGTAAAATCGTGTACTTATCACAGTTTCTTTAGATGGTGTGGAGACACATGGACTCCTGAACGAATGGGTGAGAAATATATACCTAAATATATTATATGGGACGAGGTAGACGCGGTGTCGTTAGAAATATTAAAAACATTTCTTGATTGGTTATTGACAAAGAATACTGCTGTAATAATGTGTGGCGATCATGGTCAACCACCACCCTTTATTGGACAGTCTCCACATGAATGGCTGAAGAATAACGTAGATTATTATGAAGAAATAAATGATGACCATAGAGTTATTGATGAACCGCTGAAGGAATTTAAAAAGTTAATCAGACTTCAACCAGACAGAGTACAATGTGAGATAATGCGAGGAGTAATTCCAGAGACTTCTATAAATGAATTTTGGACTTTATGGAGACCTGCTGATTTAATAGTCGCGAGTAGAAAGATAGTTCGTGATGAACTACAGAATAAATTATTTTTGTTACATAAAGAAAAGTTTTCAGATCTACCTGTACCTTTGTGTTATCGCCCCTCAGATACTCGACGACAGAATATTGAAGTTGAAATACCAGGTGGAGACATTGAAAATGTCCGGGTACAAAATCTTGTCTTGAATGATATTGTTTTAGTCGATATTAATGTCGTTGAGAATGCGCTGAGTATGAATAAATCACCGTGGGTGTTAGGATACGCTATAACGATTCATTCGTCACAAGGATTAACTATAACTGATACAAATATCTGGATTGTAGATGATCGTATCGAATGGTCAAATTTAGTCTATCTCGCCGTATCTCGAGTCAGGAGAATAACTCAACTACATAGGGTTATTATGAATTTTATAGAAGATAATGATCAAATTGTTAATAATGACGTAATAAGAAAAAAACTATCTGGTTATAAGCAATGTGACAAAAAAAATAATCGTGATTTTGATATTGATATTGAATTTATTATAAAACTAAAACAATTACAAAATAATCATTGCACAAGTTGCAACTGTAATATGTCATGGCGGTATTCGAATCCAAGACAATTTACCGTAGACAGAATTAATAGTGATCTCGGGCACACACGTGAAAATGTAATGCTGACTTGTCTTGAGTGTAATCGACGTCGAGGCTCTGGATGTTTACAAAATTGAGCTTGGTGGTAATTGCGTATCCTCAGGAATTACTTGCAATTGTTCACGTGCAAATCCACGTTGAGGGGCTGTAGAATCTAGTCTGTATATTGGAGGTCTACCAGTGGATCTTACCACGCTAGAAATTTTATGTGTAGTCACGCTCCAGATAGGATCGGTTGCTCTTTTTTTACCACCTTCAAGTTCGCCAGGTTCATATAAATATCTTACAGTTACATTACCTAATACTGGATGAGAGAAAGATTCACGTCGTCCGTAGCCATTGCTACGGGGTATATATTTTTTTTTGATCGCATTAGAAGGTTTCATGGAAGTTGCACGAGTAATTTCATTATTCAACGCAGTTATCACACTCGGTAATCTTGCAACCCATTCACGAGATCTATCCTTGAGGTCAGTAGATATTTCCTTTGTATATTGGTATCCAAATAACCGCTCAGCAAGTGTTCTATTAAATCGTTCAACGATTGCCTGATCACGATGAATTTCAGTATGTCCTTGTCTGATTTTAACGTTATGTTTCTTCATCAATGATGATACTACTCCAAGAAATTCTTTACCAGGATCAACTTGTAATAACCGTGGCCATCGTAGACCAACACGTTGATAAATACGCTCAAACGCAGATGCAACTTCAGATGCTGTCTTTGTTGATAATGGCTCCGCTTCTTTATATCTACTCGCAATGTCAACAACAGTCAATGCGTATTTGTACGTGAGTGATTTTCGTCCACGTGTTTTAACAGTATCATGTGGTAAAAACAGTATATCCGCTTGATGAACTTCATTAGGAACGCTAACATCAAAATGCGCATACTGAATTCTTTTAGGTGGACTTAGGAAGATTTGCCATATTGCCTGTCGTGCTAACCATGATGCAGCAACATCACGTGAAACTTTTGCTGCTTCGGCGAGTTTACTAATCGCTGCTTTACCTCTCCAAATCCTCTCGGGGAATAATAAACAGATTCCATTATGATAGTTATATAATTTAATTGCCAGCCCCTAGCACTAGTTTACCTTTCATAGCAGTTTTTACTAGAAAGCTAGCGAGAGATTCTCTGAGAGATTTATTAGGTATAGAATTTAACGCGTGAATCAATTTCACATCTGCGAGATATCGTTGTTGCAAATCTTTACTTTTATACGCGACATCATGAACGTGACACGCTTGATCAATCTTATTTACTTGATACTCTCCTGGTTTTGGTTGATCTTGGTTATCGAGTCTGATATCGAGACGAGTTCCTGGACCACAATAATTATATCGGGGTAAATGTTTCTCACCGGGGTATTTAGCCCATGGAGTTCCTGGTAATTTTCCTAACGAAGCAGCAATATCCCCACCTGTCTTTATTCCTGACTTAGTCATGGAGATAAATTTATATTTCCTGGTGCCACATTTCACACATTTACCTGTAAGTGCTCGTCTTTTATTTTTTGTTGTTATTGTCGTTAATTCAGTAGTAGGTGTAGATGCTCTGCATCGAACACAATATAGACTCATATTATTAATTATATGGATATAATTGACTTTTCTGCGACACGAAAACAAGAGCCAGTAAAGCACCATCCGGCGTTACCAAATTCTATCAGAATGATTATAATAGGCCCATCTGGAAGTGGGAAGACGCAATTATTGCTCAATCTAATAATGAGATGGCTGAAGTGGGATAAATTATATTTAATAGCGCCATCTGTAGATGATCAGCGATGTTACGAAGTACTTAAAGATTTTAATGAAAATGCAAAATTGTTGCATGAAGACAGTGAAGTCATAGACTTTATTACTGATATTGATGAAGCGCCATCTGTAGATGATCTGGATGGATTCATTAATAACCTCGTGGTATACGATGATGTCATGCTGGACAAACAATCCAATCCAGCTCGGATATTTTCACGAGGCCGTCACAAAAACACAGACGTGATTTATGTTACACAGCGTTATACACAAATTCCAAAAGTGATCAGGGATAACTGTAACATTTTAGTTGTGTTCAACGGAGCTGATAATCATACGCTGCAAAATATTTATTATACTTGGTGTTCTGGGGACATGGACATGAACAAATTTAAAAATTTCTTTTCAAAAGCACAAGCTGCTCCCTTTGGTTTTGTAACAATAAATTTACATGATCCTAGGTCAAGATATCGTAACGGACTTGATACAATTTTTGGATAAAAACCATAGCAGCAGAGAGGGTGAACGACATACGCGTAGTGACCAGATTGTGAAAAAATCAGAAAAAATCTGGTCAATTAGAGAAGTTTTTACTGTTAAAGCAAAAACTTTTTTTCAGCCTTCGTAGGAACCCTTAAATTTCAAAAATGAGGTCTCTACAAAGTTGTAGGGTCCACCCTCTCTGCTGCTCACTCAATTTTAAAACATCCCGACTATGTGGCACACAGCTTAACTGCAAAATATAATTGACTCAAATGGTAAGGCTTGAATCACACCTATGCATATGGTTGATGATATAACCTTTTGAGCCAATCATGTTACGTTGCATATGAGCGTAACTTTGTCCCGGCAGAGAAAATTCGCGAAATTCGTATATTTTCAACATCAAACTCGCGTCGAGCACTTCAAAACGGTTTCCCAACGTTTGGGGCTAAGCAAGCTCATCGTCAAAAGAGAAACAAAAATTACAAACAAACACTTAACAAAAAAATATGACAAGAGTATGGACTCCTACATGTCGCTAGGGACAATTTACAACAAGAGATATAACAATACAAATTTTGTAGGAATAATAGACCAGCGGAGTTTTGTCACAAAACAAACGAGGTAGTATGTTTTGAACTAATTCTAATTAAGGAACAAAGGACGAGACAATGGGTAGTGAGAGATCAACGCCAGAAATTATATCTGAGTAGAGTTATGCCAGGAGGTTTTGAAAGAAAGATGTTCAAATAATTGTGTGTCGGGATAATTGACAAAAACTATAATAATAATAATAATAATAATAATAATAATATGTGTGCTAAATGTTGCTTTTTGTATCATCGAATTTAATGGAGGCGTTTACAAAAATTCAGTTCCAATGAAACTTATGCTGAGGTATCACAAATGTGTAATACGAATACAGATTAATAATTCTGAATAGTTACTTTGTTCCGAATGTGACATAAACACCTGCGTCATTTCCTGTTTTGATATTGTGAGCAACGCATGCTCGTTTTTGCTTTATTCACCAGTAGAAGAGCTACTGATTTAAAGGTCATTTGCGCGAAATGTTTCTGCAATTCTCCGTCTTTTAAAGCATGGGACAGGAGAAAAATAACTTGCGCTAGATTAAACGAACGTTAAACGAAGCAGTCTACCTCAAAATTTGCACAAACAATCTGGAAGAAGATTTCTGTACAAAAGGGAAAATGTTAGCCACGTGGATGACTATTGACAGACAGGCACTGCTGATCTGCAAACAAATTAGAAGTATAACATTGAATACAAACATTTATTTTACAGTAATATAAGTCTTTTCAAATGCGGTTGGGCTAAGAAAGTAAAGACAAAGGAGGAAGGCGACACTTTCAGTGAAAACGTTTATGAACAAAAGCAAGAAAAGGTACGGTTAGATGACGGTTAAGGAATTATCTGAAAAAGAAAATGTAGAATACTTTTCTTCTCACAAGGAAAGAAAAAGCGTCAGTAGCAGAAAGGTTTACTGGAACCTTGAAAAGCAGGCAGTGGATGTATTCACACAAATACAAATATCGTACAAGTAAACATAGTCACGCGGTTTACACTGGCTAATCAATAATTACGTCAGTATAACGTTTTTAGAAAACCCACGAGCTCTACTCATATCACATGATGCTTACTTAATAATTACATCATATCTCAATATTGAAACCCACGAGTGAATCAGTCTATGCCCTGTACATGACATGTCTTTAAAGTTTCCAAGTGATCTTTCCAGGTGTCGTTTGACACAATGACGTCATTAATGTAAGCGTCACAATTACCTACACCAGAACACCAGAAGTTATCATGCACATCAATCGTTGGAAAGTACTGGTATAACCTTTAAACCATAACCTTATATGATTGAAGCCCATCTGGAGTTAACGATTGCTGAAATTGCGCTTTTCGTAGGTGGAATTTGCAAGTATCTCTTCAAAAGGTCGAACATATTTTGCATTTCGAGTGCTGTCAATTCAGCCATCGAGTCTGGGTATTGGAGATTAATATGCCTTGGTGACACTGTTTGCTTCTTTTTCATCAATACACATAGAAGGTATTATCTAGTTTCAGCACTAGAATGCATTGTGAATTCCATTTACTTTTACTGGGTTTGATATAATAATTCTCCAGCAAATAATTAATTTCTTCCAACACTCTTGCTTGAGAGGAATCATCTTGTCAGAATGCTGTTTCACAGGTGTAGGATCTACAATTTCTACGTCAGGGTAGATTGTATTTATTCATGTTGCAACATATGGAAATAAGTGCATGTATATATTTAACAACTGTTTTAATATGTTATTCTCTTGTGGCAGAAGATGCGAAACTTTCTGGTCTAGATTTCCCAATATTTCTAGTTTAGAAGATTGGATAGATCAAAGTCACTACAATCCGAATTCAAGTCCTCGTGTAAATCCTCACGGTGTAGAACAGGTGCAACTAAATTTATTGATTAATTTAGAGCGCTATCTCTGTCAACATTCTCCTTTAGATATTTATGTGGCAAAGTTGTTTCTGCTTTCTCCCCTGAGAAGCATTTATAATGTAATTAAATCACGTACTTTCTCTTAAATGGTATAAAGACCAAAACACTTAACCCAAAAGAGATTTTGAGGTATGGGTAATAGTGCCAAAACTTTATAACCCGGCTGAAACTCTTTTGTATATCTGCCATGCCCTAATTTCTAAAGACTCTTAAACTGACTCGCTAACAGAAAACAAAATGTCAGACATAAAATCTGACCCTTGATCAGCTTGGTCAGATTTAGGAAGCCCCAAAAGGTGCGAAAAAACCTGACCTAAGCTTTAACTACGGTCGTAGTTTAAATATTCCTTAAGGAAATAACCTCTGGAAATCTTGTGGACGCTTACATTATGATCCACAAGTATTGGTTGCCTAACTTATTTTTTTATAATAGTCCGACAAAAGTTAAGATTATTCTACTAAGTGGTTCGTCAAATGCAGTAATAGATGGCAAATGAACCTCAGGTTTCAGATTTGTATTTCCTACCATTTGACAAGTATGACAAATTCTACAGTATTTAGAACCGCTACTTTAATTTTCTGCCGATAAAAAATTCATGCTCTTGTGATAAGTCTTATTGACTCTTAAAGGCAAGGCAAGAGAATTTCATGCGTTATATCAAGAATTTCCTGTCGATATGACCTAGGAATAACAATTTGATGGCTTACTGACCACTCATCACCAGTGCGTAGCACAAGTGGCCTACAATTCCTCATAAAGATCCTAATTTTCACAAGATATCAATTTATAAGCCCATTAAATTAGTTCAGAGGAGGAGGTCCATCAAATTTAAATCATAAATGCTAACAATTAGTGATAAACATAAAAAGATAAACAAAACCCATATAAATCGAAGCATATAATAGATTAATTAAACTATTCATTTAAGTGCACATATTTACGTAGTATTTACTATTTCTCTTCAAAATAGAATACAAATCTCCAATCATTAGGTACAATCCTTCTATCAATCTGTAACTGTTTCTCTTACAAAATAAAATGGCGTGAGACTTAAGCAAATAATGAAAGCTCAGCCTCTGTCAATTCTTAGAAATATATCAAGTGGTTAAAGCCCAAACCATCCGTCCCCGTTACACAAGGTGGCAATGATTGACGTATAAATATTCACAAATAGAACTAAGACAATAATTTTGACCTACAAACTTATTGGCATAAGGCGGCCCAAAATCCAAGGCCATCATGCCCAGCTTCACAAGGTGGCAAATATTACTATATGGAAATAATAATTGACATGTTTCGATCCCCAAACAAAGAAGATATAAAGTGGTCAAGACCCAAGACCATCAGAGCCCTTCGTACAAGGCGGAAGAAATCAAAATATGCACAAGGAATCGCTGAACCAGACCAATTATGTCAAAAAATAAATCATAAAAATTGCCACATATCAGGTGGTTCCCCAAAACCATCATACCCAGCCGGACAGATTTTGGGAAAACCGTTGCCAAATTTAAACTATAAATACAGGATCAACGTTTTTCATAGGTAATTCAAGACTTACACCTTTCCATTTTAAAAAAAAAAAACCGCTATATTCTTTTCTTCTTTTATACTAACAACATGACAGTACAGAGATAATATTCAAAATTGGCATAAAGATGACAACTATTCATTTCGACAGGGGAAATTAAAAGGAATTCACAGGATACAAAATACAGTTTCAGCGATGTGAGGGGGGCATTCCGACCACCTTTCCCACTTGGGCGACTTCCGGACATGCCATCAAGATGTGGGGAGTAGTGGCTGATATTGCCACTTGACAATTAATTAAGAAACCAGAGTTGATGGCATTAACCAATCGAACAAGATCTTTGGTCGTAAGCAAAGTTAATCCCTGTTTAGTCAGTCATTCAGCCAGTTGTACCAATGACCGTCAATCAGAAAGGAATGACAGCAAACCAACATTTTGGAAGCCATCGATGTCATGGTAAACATAAAGCGTCTAGTAGAGCATGTAGGAACTCAGTAGTATATTCTAAGTCGTGTTTGTCGGGAAGTGGCTGTACTTCGAAGAGTCAAGGGTTTCATCAAAGAAATCATTACTGAAGAAAGCTGAGAAGATCAAGGCTACCTGGTCTAAGGAAAGAAAACAATAGGAAAATAGAAAGAAACAAGAGGGCTTCAACCACCTGAATGGAACTTTGAGCAAGATCCAGGAGAAATTTACAAAGATGGATCATCCCGACTGGATCTCGACGAAGAAAATATGAAGGTGACGTTCCTATACTCTAACAAGAATTGGTGGAAGAAATGGAGGCAAGGCAGAAAGAATTAGAAGAAGAAAACACAACGGCCATTTTCAGGGCCACTTAGCTCGGTGGAAAATGAGTGTTTTTGTCATTGATTTATGTATGTGTTTGTTTATCTATGTTTACAATTCAAACTTAAAATCCTTTACCATTTCACTTCCCATGTGATCCCATAAATCTGTTTGACCCCATAAACCCATTTTGAGGCTATAAACCGTTTTGAGGCTACAAAACTTTCTTGAGGCCATAGAGTCCCCAACATGTTAATTTCCATGTTTGAGGCTACCATGTCCACCGCATGTTAATTTCCCGCTTGAGGCGAAAGAGTCACATTTGAGTCTCAATTGCAGCACATAACAACTAACATCATTATTAACATCATTATCGGCAGATACTTTCAAAGGAAACCGGATGTTTTACAACTACATTTGCGTCTTTGCGTCACTGAAAATCAGCTCAGATTTAATCTTCGATCAACCTTTGACTGAAATGTATATGCATGTTGATAGGAGATATTTAATATTGAAAAAGATTGGGCGAGCAAACATCTGGTTTGTTCGTTGCTGAAGAAAGACATCACTTTAACGCTTCCCTAGCAGTTTGGCGGCCCTGCCTCGGGGGTGTGATGGCGGAGGCAAGGTCCTATTGGGAAGGCTGGGTTAAAGATCATACTACCCACATTTTGCACGTACTATTGCACTAGCAACTGGACTTAGAGGTTCGTAGTAAAAATGCGCAAAGTGCTATCTATAGAATATAGGATTTCACCATCATTTTTATTGTGTGAAGAGAAATCATATACGGATAAAGTGATAAGACTCAATTCCCTCAATAGATTTTACCAGCATATTAGTGTGTAACATAGCAGCAATGTATACACTACTATACTCCATATTCTAGAAAGACATTTGAAGTAGAATGGAAAAGGGGAGAGCTTAGGTAGTTGTCTTATTGCAATAAGTCGTTTTGTTTTCTTCAAATTTTCATGTATCTTATATATATATATATATATATATATATATATATATATATATATATATGTGTGTGTGTGTGTGTGTGTGTGTGTGTGTGTGTGTGGAAGCTATATGGTGCGGATATGCTACCAAAATGAATTAAATGAATAAGTAGTTATGTATGTGGTCTCTTTCTATCCCTTTTTATATTACTTAAGTTGGTCATTATTTTTAATTAAGAGAGATTCATAATCATGTCATGCTATAATCTCTTTTTTCTGCATTTGTTTGTGCGAGGAACTATTTCATTTTGATACTATTGAGGCGTTTTACTTTTTCCATAATACATCTTGACTGAAGTATGCATGATACAGAGGTATAGGTTTAGGACTTCCATATCCTTTCGTTTTCGAATGCAAACTGAGCACACATATAAGCTAATTATATTATTTATTCTATGTTCGGTTATTAGGAATCTACATATGTGGCATAAATGAATATGTGAATATGATAAAATAGACTGATAAGTTGGTCATATGTATAATTTTAACGTGCTATATGTAAAATGAAAGTAGGCTTAAATTTCCTTTTTAAACAGCCGGCAGCCCTTAACGTTCGACGAACTAACATAGTGAATTTTTGAAAGTGAAAGTAATCGACGAAATGATTAAAATATATAATTGGACATCCGCGGACCCTGGGTCGTTGGTTAAGATAGAGTCAATCTTATGCTTTAATCAACGACCCAGGGAACCCAGATTTATAATTAGAACGTTATGAGGCACTCGCATCATCAGAGTCAATCCTAAGGATCAGACCTCGAATGCAGGTATATAGCTGGCAAGCGAATTACGTTAGCTATTTCCGAAACAAGGATTGACAGGGCAGTTACGAATGCATATAATTATTTATTTATTTTTGACTTATCGGTCAATCTTATAGTCAGTCCAGTTATAGAAATAGCAGAGACGGTTGGTATAGATTGGAATATCGTTTGTTGCGGAGAAATTTCAACAAACAAATTGTATGATTTTTCTGCAAATTACTGCGCCGACATGCATCTGAGGCATATTTTGTCTTGCAGAACGATCCAGTCTGGTTCCGAATGGTTGTGAGGTGCATATTCACCAATCGAGTAACATCATAATGTATTCGGAATATATATGGTCTGTTTTCGGGGAATACAGTGACCTAAAATTGTAACGTATTTCTGGAAACCCCGTGTCATCAGTATACTTGCAGGAAAACGGTGTAAACAAGTGCATATATAACATTCTATCTAGCAACACTCATTTTATTTCAAATGTCGGGCTTGGAAGGATTGATGTCCTTACCATCATGTTCTCGGCAAGTTGAAATTTTTTAAAATATGAACTGTTTTATTTATGAATTGCAGAAATACAGTTATTGTGCAGACGACTGAATATCATGTCCTAATAGTGCTACTAATCATAACTAGATGCAAGGGCTTGCCATCCCAAATCCCAACCCTTTACAATTTTTTACATTATCACAACCCTCATACTCCCATAATCCTGACAGTGACTAATGGATAGGAATCTAAAATCCGTCAAGTATACTCCTTAACTGATTCGGTGTTAAACATTTAATAGAATATATTGATAAATGTCATTGTAATAGTAATTTTTCATATATTTGAACTTGAAATGGCCCCTCCCACTTCCACACACATACTCCAAGTCCAGGGGTTCCACTGGTGATAGCTAAGGTAACACCCCTCTCTCACTCAGTTACCACATTGGAGGCATTACTAAAAAGTTTCGTAAAACCCTGAGAGCGGAATGTGGTGATTTGTCTAGGAAAAGACGGAGGTGCAGGTGTAGGTTCTCGTAATATTCCTGATATTTTTAAATAGAAATAATGTTGATAATAACAATATCAAACAGTATCTACTGGTAAGCTTTCTCACATACCCACGTTAGCAAAGCCTGAGAGTCGAACCCACGCCGACTAAGGTGAGATATGACTGATCTGTAAAAGCAAGTGCTTAGACCACACTACCAGCCGGGGCCCTTATTAACCGACAAGCTACAGCAATGAACAAATACATACATACAGTATTTGATATTTTTCAATTTAACAGAATTACAAAGTGAAATAATTTTTTAAACGGATGTTAAAATAAATCCGATACGGATCAATGACCTAATCAATAAAGCATGCACACCACACAGGTAAACGTAGAAGTGAAAGTAATTAACGAAGATCAATGGAGTATATACACAGATCTATGTACACGATGCCTTCAATAGGTACGAAGGTTAAATATCCAATGATGCGCATGTTTAAGGCATAATCCGAGAAGATACTACATGAGCAATGGTGAGGGAAAAAAAATGGCACATAGGGAAAATTTATTTAAGTTTAGGGGGAGGTTAAAAGGTAAACGCTCATACGAACGAGGCAAAATAGAATAAATGAATTCATCTATATCAATCAAATGGGATAAACTGATTCTTTAATATCAGAGTACAGAAGAAAAACACTCTATGCTGAAGCTAACAACCAAAGGTTAAGACATTATTACAGAAATAACTATAAAGTATTTTTCTACTTGCTCAGACAGATGGTTAGATGTATTTCTAAACAGTTTTGATGGATTGAATGGTATCACAGGTGAAAATGGAAGCTTGTAATTGATGCTGGTGAACCTAAAATAGCAATAATTGACTTTTTTTTTGTTTTCTGACAACTGATATTGATGGAACGTGGAATTAGGTGAATATATATTCTTCCAAAAGACCGTGTTTTTAATTAATACACAATTGGTGAAACTGAAGGTGACTGTACTGGATATAACCTGAACATTTAAAGAAAAAGAATATTGGGAATGGGTGGGGATATTTTTCGAGTATTAAACTATATCTGACAAAAATGATGCCGTGTTTAACTTTGTATCCTATATATCTTTTCCAAGAAAATTAAAACTCAACACAGTGTTTTCATCAGATAGTGGCACATCTTGGAATTTTGCTGAACTTTCCACAGGCGCATAGGAAATTAACTCAATCAATTAAGATTTCCGACAAATAATTTCTTTGGTGGCTAGCAAGGACTCCAAAATCTATATAGACGAAGACAAGTACATACTCAGCTCTGTAGTCTTCATTGAATATCCAAAGTACGCCATTGACGTCACCTAAGATGGTTTGTTTGGCTTGAAGATATTAATGAAATTCCTGATGACAAACGAATCTTACACGCAAGACCCAAAGCATCTGTATACTAAGTATCTCACCAGACATTGTTAGGATAAGGATAACATTTCAAGTTAATCTGACCTGTGACGCTGTCAGTGGCAGTCCTCAAGTATACATTAGGGAGGCATAGCCTTCCAGGGTGTACATATAATTTGACTCCACAGATTTTTCAGCCGAGTCCTTTGCTCCCCGTTACTCCAGCTGGCCCTTGTATCTTCCATTTCATAATGACCGTCTGGCACATATTCGTTTTATTGGTGTAGAACAGGACCGGCATATGTTGGACCTGAGCGAGGAGACAGCGACAATACAACCGTACGTTAGAGTTCGACTTGATATTTGTGATGCCCGTGCGTGATGTTAACGCTTGCAACCTTCTTATAGGACATATTACGGAACTGGCGTTGGCGATGCTACCCATGGGATGTTTACAGGAGCGCCAAACGTGCTCACGGCCTATCTTCGCGCGCTGCACCGATCACTTTAAGACCGCTTCGGTGGCCTAGTGGTTAGAGCGTCCGTCTCGGATGTGGGAGGTCATGGGTTCGATCCCCGGCCGAGTCACACCGAAGACTTAGAAAAATGGTACTAACAGCTGCCTCGCTTGGCGCTCAGCATTAAGAGGTTAGTGTTAGGACTGGTCTGCATGGTGTCAGGATAATGTGACTGGGTGGGACATGATGTTACATGTCTGCGGCATGCTGCCCCAGTGCTAGACATCACTATAAACTGCCACACTGCAGACATCGTAGCAATAGGACTGAAAAATTGTTAAAAGTACGTTAAAAATCAAATCACACACACACACACACACACACACACACACACACACACACACCGATTACTTTACAAGTAGTAATGCGAGTAACTGATAATAGTAACAAAGTTGCTGCGGGACGGTTGCAAAATCTATGACTGAAGGACGTCCAACCGATTTCAAATCCACTACGACGATCAGTAACTGGACAACCAGAGTTTTGAATCAAACGCTGTTACGCTTCCATCAACAGCAACAATGCCAGCACCAGACAACAAAATCATCAATGAAACTACTCAACAAAATCTGTCTGATTCGCTGATTGCAAATCGGACAGTCGTTATTTAATTACGGCTGTTTTTCAAAAGATATTACTCGAAACCAATAATGTATAAACGAATGCAAAATTTAAAGATACTGTATTGGTAGATCAAAGAAAAGAGTTATTTAGCATTAGTTGTTCCTGGATATGTACCCCAATCGACTAAAATATAATTACAAGTGCATGACACGTCTAGGTCTTTACTTCCGCGTGAGGATTTCTTAAAAGACAAAGGAAAACCTATACTGAATGATGAAAACTGGTAATTAAACCTGTTATGTTTTGAAATAAAAATGTCCTATCATGAAGTTAATTATGATCTTAGCCACAAGCAAATTTTGGAAATAAAGAGGGCTATAAGAAAACTACTGGGTCACGTTCAAGCTTTTTGTGACAAAATGGATTGTGATCTAAGTAACACAACGTAGCTTAATGCTGCTAGACAAAATAACAACCCAGTGACAATAAAGTTATCAAGGTCAATGTTAACGCAGCCACGAAAGGCTGGTGGAATATGTTCATTCCTCACAGCTATTCCAGCGGTGGATGAGGCTCCAATAGCTGCAAAGCTGCTATGTTATAGGTTGTCGGACCTGCATCCTGGATGGCTCTGAAAAGGGAATTGGAGAGCATCTCGTAAACGAATGAAAATGGAACAGCCCTTAGGCTCCTCTGGGCGACTGGCAAATGGTCTCCAAGTTGACCAGTCTTCATTATACTTCAAGATCACATTATTAATACACTATGATGGGCCCGCAATGTTACCCACGCAAGAAATAATCAAAGCGGAACAAAAGCTGCAAGGTGAAATCGCTAAGAAAAAACTGTTTTGCGAACGAAATATAACGCTGATGTATGGTTGTTGATGCTATTTGTGTACTCACGCCTTGATCATATTAGACATGGTGTTGCAGGGATTGTGACCATGGCAACCATCACCGGTACACCAATCAGAACTGTAGCCTTTGCTATATCGAAAGCATCTGGTGTCTCGAGATGGAGCTGGTAAAATAACTTCATACAATCAGTAAATGGTGGCAATCGAGGATGAAATAAATAGTATGTTGAATTCGAAGACCTTGTTGTCGAGAATGGAAAAATACCAACGACATCGTGCACAGATACGAAATGGAGGCATTAATGACCGAAACAGATATACAAATTACAGACAACTGTTAGCCAGCAGAGTTTTGCTGCGCAAAATCGTTTATTTGACCAATGGGTAGAATCAACACGCTAATCATTCACGAGAGCGAATAGTATCTAATGTGTCTGCGATGAGCATCCTTTAACAAATATAAACGGTAAGAACAGTGAAACCGTACATGCAAAGAGTGGATTGTCTGCACCTGGGGTGGCGGCGTTCTTATGGTGTAGCCGTTGTTGTAGCAATTGTAATTTGAAATTTCATAATTTTATTTCCAAAAACTTAATAACAATTACAGTTACGTAGTGTTACGCTAGCTTATTTTTGGTATGCAAACATATTTCATGCTACCATGAGAACTATTTGACTGTCCCATAGCACATATATTCGCGTGTGACGACAGGGATAACTGTAGTAAAATTGTGATGTAGAGAAATTGTTGATCTGTCTCAGCTATCAAAATCTATTGCAATATTACTTAATCAGTCAGATAAGCTTTAGACATAGGTGAAAACTCTTGACCCTCTAATTGAACATTTGTCTCGTCACGTGTGCAACTAAAGATAAACACTGCAAGCAGCAAAGGACTGTATTTAATTCTACTGCTGTGTTTTCGCAAGGTAAGATTTTAATTCTTGTTAATACCTTTCCTTTAAATATGCAAATACATTTTCATCAGACGGTTCTTAAATTATAATATTTGGACGTATTATACCAAACGTCTTGAAAATGTGGATACAATAAGGCAGAGTTTTGTAGAGTACCAGATACACATCATAGGATATGGGTGTAGGTACATGTCCTTGTCCTCTCCTTCCCCTCTCCCCCATATACAACTAGGCAGAGCTGTGCGGGGCACGTTGTACCAGGTACTCGTCATAGCATCTACGTGTAGTGTTAGAGAATGATCTGGTAACTGTCCCTCTCCACCCCCACCCCCTTGTATGCAGAGTTGCATAGGGACAAGATAATAATGATATTACCTAGGAGTAGCGTTACATAATATCTTGATGGTTGTGCTTGCCCCTTTATCCTCCCACATCTCAGCCCCCCCCCCCCCCATAGAATAGGGCCGAATTCTATGGGATACGTGTTAGCAGAAGATGATAATAGCATCATACTATTATCTTGATATAACATTGGAGAATGACATTGTAACATAGCTCGTCCTCATTACCTCCCACCCCCTTTGTACACAATAAGGTAAACTTGTGAGGGTAAGAGGTGCCAGATAATGCTAAGTATGTCGTTGGAGACTGAGTCGGTAGTTGTTCTTGTCTCTCTTTCCCATACCCCCTTATGCAAATAAATACGGAGTTGTGATTTGGTAGCTGTGCTTGTCTTCCACCGCGACTCTTTCAGATCAGACTCGTTTCGTTTCTCTTTTGATCAATTAAGACATTTCATTTCCGATTGTCTTCAAATTGTTGGAGACAGGTTTTAATGCTGGTGATGATGATACCGAATTTCCTGTCAGCTACATATTCCCAACTTGTATTCGCTTTCCCATCTAATAACCACATGCTATAACATTGATCCTACAGATTATTCTAATTTTGGACTGTTATTAGGACTCTTATGTTACAATAACTAACGTTCATACACACCCAATCAGTAGTACAACCACATGCCAACACATCCACATTCTTTCTTGCTTGCTGCCTTTCTTCTAGTCCTGTTAATATTCATTCATTTTCTCTTTTTGCTCATAGTACACGTATACAAACTTTCCAAATATAGACACCTAATACTGGATGAAAATTGGTTTATTTGTATACTAATTGGATCTGCAAGATACACAGAAAGTAGCTTCTTTCAGACAGTTGACAGGTAATCACTGAATACAGGGTGACCTTTAAAATGACCTTAAAGATATGTTTTACGTGAAATTCGTGGATATTGACAGCAATTCCACGCACGCACACACACACACACACACACACACACACACACACACACAAACACACACACAAAAGCATGTAACCAGCATTAGGGCGACATATGTTACAAACCAGAATTAGGGTGACAGAATGATATCATGTTGTGTTATGAAACAGTAACACATATTTGTATATGAATTCATCAAAATAAATTATAATTGCTATTATCAAGATTCAATATTCATGTTTAAAACAACAAAATTTATTTTTAAACATAAACACACTGCGTCGCTTTAATGCCTACACACAACTATGATAGTCAAAACATCCTTATGGCGACAGACTCTTCACACTCATATTCTGTCAAGTTCAGCATTAAGGCGACAGCGTTTCTAATGTCCCTATTGCCATACCAAACACATCAGGAAACTAAAACTATATTTTAGGATGATCAGAATCTTAAATATATGCATTTTAAAACTGTATTACGTATGTTCATCCACATCCTTATGCCGACATAATCTTCACACACATATTGTGTCTAACCCAGCATTAAGGCGACAGTGTTTCTAAGGGCTATATTGCCATACCAAACAAAAAAAGAAATAAAATTATATTTTTAAGGCGATCAAAATCATAAACACGTGCCTTTTAAATCTGTATTACAACATCTGCTTATCCATTTGCAAGCGTTTTTATGTTTAACTTTTTTAAATTTTATTTGTTTGCCCCCCCCCCCCTTGCCGAAACATAAAAAAAAGCTTTTAGGTGTATGTATGAGGTACCCAGGCTAGTTTCTCTAGCTAATGGGGGTTGTACATCCGACCAAAGACCATTGCCTATGGCGGAATCCCTTCCCCCTGTTGTTTATGTGATTGCCTATGTTATTGTAAGGACGGCATTATATCACATCATTCCCATGATTGTATACTTGTTATTTTGCTTTTTTAAAATGGGAACATTTTCCTTTCTGGCGTTCTTTTTGGTTCTTTTAAATTGCATTTAAATTTCTTTAAGAATGAGAGACGTTTATGTATTCTATCAAAATGTACAAAATATGAAGAAAACCATAAACTGTGTTTTTCTGTTTGCATGTTGCAAGTTTCTTTCTCATTCTTTTTAATATTATTCGAGGGCACTTTGCTTAGCCTGATATAAGGGCTACACTTCCTTTATTTCATAATCGTGCTGCTCCTTATTTTGGGGCATGATCTTGTGGTGCCCCGAATATTCCTAAAGCTGGAAAAGAGGTCTAAAGAAGGCCAAATATCAAAGTGAAAAGTTTAAAAGAAATTGGAAAAAATTCTCCCTGTGCGTCTGTATGTTTATTTGTGTGTGTGTTTGTTATTGCGAGGGAAATCATGTTGATAATGTTGTGTTTGTGTATCCATTATGTTTTTTGTATGTTTGTGCATATGCTGCGTACGAGGTTTTCATGAACTACCCCACAGCCCTGTTCACTTCGTGCTATCTACGCACATTACTTCATCCGGTACGCAGGTTCCCTGTTCCCCGTCTGGGAATCAGCCATTTTTGGTTTTCTAGGTAGCTTGTATTTTAAACACGCATCTGTGAAACTTCCTTGAAGCAAGATTCAATGTATGACATAATGCTTGCAATAATTAAATTTAGATTAACAACCTTTCATGAAAAGCTTATGAATAAATTGTTGCTCATCCGAAAAACAGATGTCGCGACAAGCGCTTCGATTAATTATTGGCGGGA